>CAJNDV010032644.1:17709-38410 GCA_905221635.1 Symbiodinium sp. CCMP2456 | reverse complement strand
GTAGTAGTAGTCGTGGTGGTGCTGGTGGTGGTGGTGGTGGTGGTGGTAGTAGTAGTAGTACTAGTAATAGTTGTTATTGTTGTAGCAGCTGCAGAAGCCAAGCTAGAGGCCGTAGTCCATGCCGCAGATCTGAGCCGGAAGATGGACATAGTTGTCTCATGGAAGATGAGAACGAACTTGGAGATAGTGGTGTTGTAGACGTTAGCGTTTAGGGTTTAGGGTTCTGTAGAGGCACCAGCAGCGGCAAAAACTGCTCGTTGTCAGTCGTGCTAAGTATTTGGAGCTCACAGGTTACAACGTTGCATCGCCAGTATAAATGTCGAGGTCATCATCTTCAGCATCACCAGACCAGCAGCATCTCCTCATCATAATCCTCCCCGTCGTGTCGTCAGCAGCATGGAGACACAGATGACAGCCTTTCGGATCTAAATGGTGCTGGTGGCTCTGGCAATATTGCAAAGTACTTGGCGGTCGAACATCTTGCCACCGGCATGCCGACGAGCCTAATCACTTATACGACTAGTTGCTGGTACTTCCGTTGGCCAATGTCGGCAATAGCTCTTCTTATGGTTCCGCTTTCCCTGCTTGGTGCTGTATTGCACCTGCAAAGAGTCGTTGTTTGAGGGTACCACAGAAGGTCGATTGACCCTACGACGTGCCGGATCCGGTGCTGCATGCATCTTCGCTGGAGGAGGCCAAAGACAACGGTTTCAGGCTTCTGTTCAATGGTTTAGGGTTTAGGGTTCTCGCCGATACCCCATCTTAAGCACTCTAACGATGATCCGAACCGGCTGCCTCAGGATGCAAGCTCTTCCAAAGACACAAAGCAAGCTTCCAGGTCACAGAGCCCTTAAATAAAAAGGGGCCTGAATTATTGGAGTGAGGTTCGGGATATATCAACTATAAACATATCGGGACTAGACGGGAATCTTCGGACGCAGTATTCGCCAAGACCCTTTGCACCCAGATCCTATATGAAATACTCATTCTCACCTCCATACGCCTCTTCTGACAATCTATTTTCAAAATCCCTACTGAACCCTAAACCCTAAACCCTAAACCCTAAAAGTATGTAAAGCTATAGAGGGGCCCTTTCAGAACTCTTCAGGGAGTCCTGAAGTGAATTTGCAAGCGTACCATAGGGGACTCAATCATTAGTCTTAGAATAGGGTTTGGGATATGTTCTAGTAAAATTATGAGAAGCAACCCCAAAATAGTATCCGTCATTATTTAGGCCCCCATATGACTTGCAGCTGCAGATCCTTAAGCAGAAAATTTATGGAAAAGCCGTCACGCAGTAGCAGTTAGAGCAGACCAACGTTAATCATAAATGCAACAGCGATACAAATATGTAAAGCCCTCCATGCCGACCTCTAGCATAGTCCCTAAACCCTAAACCCTAAGCCCCGAAACCCTCGTTGTTATGGGCTGGGGCAGTGCCTTGCCTGTCAGCGAAGGGACCAGCAGGGACGTGCACGCAACGAGGGCCAACTGTGGTCTCGCAGGCTTGCTGGTCATCCCAAAGAAGTCCAGGCTCTGATTGCTTAGGGGTTTTAGAATTTACTTGCGGTTTAGGGTTTAGGGTTTAGGATTTAGTTGGGTTTAGGGTTTAGGATTTAGTTGGGTTTAGGGTTTAGGATTTAGGATTCAGTAGGGCTTTAGGGTTTAGGGTGTAAGAGTTGGCATGCAAGGTTTAGTTTTTAAGCTGGGTCGCAGATTTGGGACGGACTCTTGATACATGCAGGTGCGATTCATGTAGGGCTAGTAAGTCTTCGTCTGGCAGGACCTTTTGAAGCGTTGTGATGATGCTGATGCGTGCAGGCCACCCAACCCTGAAACAAGTATTGTAGGGGCCTTAATAACAAGAATAGGGTTTTGTGGCACATTGAACTATACTTCCAATAAGGAACCCGCAAAATAGTATTGGTAATCACTGAAGCGCCTATTTTAGTTTCTGAAAGCGGTACTGCACAACATGGATGGGCGAAAACCCTTGTAATGTAGGAGCCTTCATAATCAGAATAGGGTTTTGTGCTCCTTAATACTATATAATTATACGAGGGAACCTTTAAGGAGTAGTATTGGTATTCATTTGGGCTTCTACAGTATGTCAGCACCATTCATAGAACCCGGGTCTTCCTAGATGACCATCTGTGCAGATCTTCGACCCTGCATGAACCAGCTGCAACATCCTCAGCCCTAAACCCTAAACCCTCAACCCCAGCACAATGGTAAGACCTCGCAGAGGCGAATGCAACTCGTCACCATGAGTTTCAACTCTTAGTTTTCAGACCAGTTTTGGCTTGTTTTATGCCGTCCAAACCTAAAATCTTGTTTTATGCCGTCCAAACCTAAAATGACCTAAACCCTAAACCCGCGGCCAAGATCAGGGATGACAGCAAGCTGCAACAGACACACACAGACTTTTCGGAACTCATCTCAAGTGGATGTCGACGGAGAGCATTTCAACAGTTGGCACTTGTGCTGACCGTAGTAGCAGTCAGTAGTCGTAGAGGTGACTTAGTAAGACAGTAGTCGTTGTCGCACTGGTAGCAGTGGCAGCAGCAGCAGCAGCAGCAGCAGCAGCAGCAGCAGCAGCAGCAGCAGAGACAGGAGCAAGAACACGAGCAGGAGCAGTAGCAGTCGCAGCAGAAGCAGCAGCAGCAGCAGCAGCAGCAGCAGCAGCAGCAGCAGCAGCAGCAGCAGCAGCAGCAGCACAAGCAGGAGAAGTAGCAGTAGCGGTAGCAGCAGCAGCAGCAGCAGCAGCAGCAGCAGCAGCAGCAGCAGCAGCAGCAGCAGCAGCAGCAGCAGCAGCAGTACTAGCAGTAAGAGTAGCAGTAGCAGTAGCAGCAGCAGTAGCAGTAGCAGCAGCAGCAGCAGCAGCAGCAGTAGCGGGTCGCGGTCCGCGTCGCAGTCGCAGGCGCAGAGGCAGTGGCAATGGCAGCAGCGGCAGCGGCAGCAGCAGTGGCAGTGGCCAGTGCCAGTGCCAGTGCCAGTGCTAGTGGCAGTGGCAGTGGCAGTAGCAGTGGCAGTGAGTAGCAGCGGCAGTATCAGTAGCAGCAGCAGCAGCAGCAGCAGCAGCAGCAGCAGCAGCAGCAGCAGCAGCAGCAGCAGCAGCAGCAGGCAGCAGCCACAGCAGCAGCAGCAGCAGCAGCGGCAGAGGGAAGCACAGGATGAGGCCTAGCACTTGCTAGACGAACGCTCTGCAGCAATGCCTGTTTCATTGCAAAATCAGCTCCAAGCACCAACCTATCCAAGGCTCCGGTATTCTGAAGGAAGAATCCGGCCTCAGTAGGACATCTGCCTTGAGGAGATGTAGAAAGGTGTCACTTCTACAGCATTTTGCACTTGCTTGGCAGGCACGTCAGACAGCCAGAAGCTGTTGCTGACTTGGGCCTGTGAGCAATCGAAACCGCACTTCTTCTTGTTGGTGAATGCTGGCCGGCATTCTCCAAGGGTGCACAGACAAATGCTACGCGGTGACTGCAATCTGTGCAAACTAAGAAGTCCTAATATCCCGACCTCCCAAGCTCATGCCTCAACTGCGATTTTGTTCGGGCTTAAACTGTGGCCCAAAAGGTGTCTATACAGTTCCCTACCATGGTTTCTTTGTCTAATTCGTGAAGAAGGTAGGTTTTTTGGGCTAGAGTTGGGATTCAGGCGTGCGCTGTAAGGTTTACCTACCAGCAGAAGCAAGGCTTTGGGGGATTAAAAGCCCCCCTGGGGAGGACCGGGAGTTGCGGTTCCGGGGTTTGGGGTTTAGGGTCTATAGGGATGTTTGGACAGACACATCATGAATGAGCATGCATGTGCTTACATGCATTTGTAGCCGTATGTAGACATATGCAAGCACTCATTCACAAAGGATACGAATATTGACCTTGTTTTTTTTTACTGTCAGCACCTGGCTTTGCGCATATACCAAGATACATGCATGCAGCTGCAGCGGCTGGTCGATCTGCATACAGGTACACAAATATGCACACTCAGTGTCATTCAATTGTCTCAATATGCATATGCAATAGCGAAACCGCCTGAACAATTCTGCATGTGCCACTTGGAACATACAAGACGCCAGAATGCAGCGCTTTGTAGATGATGCATTACTTCCCAAATCCCTGAACCTACTCGAACCTGCTTTTTTTTCACAGTGTCCCTGCAAAGTCTATACAAGGATTCATAGTGTACCAAGCATGGATTGTAGTGGGTCAGGCTCGGGTAGAAGGTCGGGCGCGCAAGATAGTGTTATACTATACAGAGAAGTCATTCTGTGACTAGACTCATACCGTGGACTCTAAGCGCATCCCGTAACACCATCATTATCTCAGTCCCGATTCGGATGTAGCCTTCTCTATCCAAGACAACGCCACCTGGTCCCATGCCACTTTCCGCATACTATCCTAGCCTAGTTAAATTTTGGCGTACATTATCTTGAACGGTGCTATTTCGAATGAAGCTTTTCTGCAAGTAAACTGCGAATTAGTTCTGAGATTTTTGACCGTGTGCTGCTCTGCCAGACTGGATGATGCTACCTGCCCTGCACTGCAATGCACGCTGCTCCTACAGCAGCTTTCTGTCACGCTTTCTGATTTGATGTGCCCTTACATTAGTTTCAGACAGCTGTCATTGTCACAGATTCAGATGGATCCGTGCTCATGTCTGCACGCACACACACAAAGAGATCGGTGTTAGAACAAGAGCCTGCTCTGGTGCAACCTCGGTGTCGGCACTGACACACTCCGATCTAAGATAACTTCCCACTGTGGAGAGAGACGAGGGTGCAAAGATTACTATAGGGCCGCGGTGGGGAATGCTTGGTGTTTGACCGGCTGAGAAAATGCAGTGCTAGTAATCGACGAGTTTCTGGTCATTCCGCTAGCATCTCCACAAATGCTGTCTTAATCTTGACTGCCCGTATAGACACTGCGATTACTACGACTCCTACGACTAGGACCCCCCTGCAACAGCCGGGGCTTCCTGGAGGAACCTGAACCCTACACCCTCCTGGGTGAAACGACAAGTTCGACACGTGTTTGCACAACATCAGGCTCCTGGACACCCTTCGACACCGGAAATACTTGAAGCCAGGATCCGATTCGAGATTGCCCTCTTCACAAAAGGTTGCTGATGAAGAGGTGTGCCACTAGTGGGTGATCACGAGCCTGACCAACAAGCCTCTCAAAAAATCATGTTGAAGCCTTTGCATGCCACTGCCACTGGTCGACTGAGGCGAGGCAACATTGCTCTCGCACCTCGCATGACGGACGCGGCAGACGACACCCTAGCTTTGGAGGGTTGAGGGGTTTAGGGTGATGTCTTCAACCCTGAAACCTAGACCTCGAAGCCCCCGGAATTGCAAAATCCCAAACTCCAGTTCTTTGTGTAAACCCTAAACCCCCCAAACCCTCAACCCTAAACCCTAAACCCTTTCATGAAGTCTTTGTGACACCCTTTGTGCCCGCAACACTGGAGGGTTGACAGCCTGACCTATGCCGTCCATACCTTTAAGGGATCTATAAGGACATCCATTGGGTTTAGGGTTTAGGGTTTAGGGTTTATAGGGTTTAGGATTTCTATAAGGGTGCTGTAAGGATAGTTCTCTAAACGAGGGTCCCTTCTAGGTTCGATTTATAAGAGTGCCGCCTTCTTGGAGGCTCCGACAATGGACCCTAATTAGAGAACGACCCATAAAGGGTTTAGGGTTTAGGAACTACCAGGGACCACCAAAGTACCTCTAATAAGACTCTAATCGAGGTTTGGGGGAACCACTTTGTGGAGAGCCCGCCCGCTCACACGCCTATCTCCTGTAGCCCGAGCACTGTATCGTGAGCGCGGGGTACCCCAACCCCACACCAAGGAACTCATAACCGCATATCAGTAAATAAAAGCCATACAAACTTATCAGAGCTTTATCCAAACGTGTAAAACCTTACACAACCGAAGTCACAAATAAAAACTCTGCTGAGAGATGTCCACACTTCGCGGGTGCGTCAGGATCTAAGGTTGGCCCGATTAGGGGTTGAATCTTAGGGCTTTACCTGTATCCCCACACCCTACAAAATAGGAGGTTATGAACCCTTAAGTAGAGGGTCTAACCCGTAAAACGGTAGGGTTTTGGGTCTTAGGGCTTTAGGGCTTAGAGGGGGTTTTGGCTTTAGACCAAATTCGACATCTCTGGCAGGCGTGACCCTACTGCCTGCAGCTCGGAAGTTCTCGCCTACACCCTAAAAACCCTAAACCCTAAACCCTATAAACCCTAAAGCCTAAACCCTAAATCCTAAACCCTAAACCCCAAAGCCCTAAACCCTAAATCAGGTATCCCAAACCTAAAAGGGTTCAGGTCTCTTCGGGTCTTTGGTGCTTCAGGGTGTAAGAGTTTGGGGCGAATGGTCTTGGGTTTAGGGGTTAGGGTTTAGGGTTTAGGATTTAGGATTTAGGGTTCAGGGCTTAGGGTTTAGGGTTTAGGGTTTAGACTGCAGAAACCCCGCAACAACCTCCCTCCCCCCGCCCTCCCCCCTCCCCCGCCCCCCCGGAACTCTCAGGCCTCACTGAAAAGCGCGTGGAGCATTGTGGCTTGGGTAGTCTGTCCGTTGTGCCTGAGAAGCCCCAATAGTTGCTGCAAGCCTGGGATTTTGGGTGTAGGGTTTAGGGTTTAGGGCTTTTTTTAGGGGTTTAGGGTTTAGGGTTTAGGGTTTAGGGTTTAGGGTTTAGGGTTTAGGGTTTAGGGCTTTTTTTAGGGGTTTAGGCCAAGGGTGTAGCGTTTAGGGTTCGGGGGTCTAGGGTTTAAGGTGTTGCTTTGGTGCAAGGACTTGCAGGGCTTGGAGGTATTATTTCCCCTAAGACTCAAAATAGCCCCGAAAAGCCCTAAACCCTACACCCTAAAATAGGAGTCCTAAGAACCTTCGGGTTTGGGTTTTAAATGGTGGGCATGCAGCTCTCTCAGTGCAAAGTCCAGGTTTTGCAGGTCGTCAGGTCGAAAAGTCTGCTTGCCGGGCTTAAGCTAATTTAGGATTTAGCGGCTTCGGGTTTAGGGTTTCGGTTTTAGGGGCTTAGGTTGAGGGTTCAGGGTTTAGGGGGCTTCGGGCAGGAAGACAGTAAACGCATGCATCATCTTTCGTACGAGCCTTCAAAACAAAAGTAGAGGCCATTCTAAGTCTCATAAGTTCTTCAACAAGAAGACCCGTGTTTCGGGTTTAGGGCTTAGGGTTTAGTCTACCTACAAGGCTGAAAGAGCCTACACTCTATAGGCTCCAAGGCTCAAAGACTACTACGAGTATCGGAGGCCAAAATCGTGTTTCTTCTATACCTTGCAAAAGACTAAACAAACTCTAAACCCTGAAACCTCAATGTGCCAGACCAGTCCTCCTGAAACATGAAGACCCGAATGCTAAAGCCTAAACCCCAACGACATGTCGCAACTGTAGCAACATAGAAACGCGAAAAATGCTGCATCTGCAATTCGGAGGGTTTGGAGCTATACTGTACTGTCATATGCCTGTAGCCTACAGTAGGTTTTATAAGCGAATACTACACCTTGTTGTTCTGACACCTATGTACAGTATAATCTGAGTTGTACTAGTATATACTTGGCTTCCTGGAACCCCCTCAAGGATAAAGGGCGCCAGGCTTCCTATAGTTCAACAAACTTAGGAAGAGCCCAAAGTAGAAAGGGTAAGCCAAGGGGACATGGAGGGGTCAGGAGTATGATTAGGGTTTAGTTTAGGGGTTTAGGGTTTAGGGTTTCGGGGTTCAGGGTTTAAAGTTTATAGGGTTTAGGGACCCGAAGTGGCCAGCATTAAATAGTGACCACACACAAACACATGATTTGTGGACAGGGGCCTGACGGAGCCTAAACTCCATCCCTAAAGTCTCACACCACCATCAACACCGCAAATCCCGAATCTCTCAAAACCCGTAAAACATGGGTGGTTCTCTAAATTAGGGTCCCTTTTCGGGTCCTTTCTATAAGGGTGCCGTACTATATTGGGGACCCAAAAAGGGAGCCTAATTTAGAGAACTACCCACAACACCAAGTCTTAATCCCTGCCTCCAGGACCGAAAGAGCGATTTAGCACCCAAACCCAGACCACGGAAGATTTGGCCCACCCTCAATTGTAGGGTTTAGGGTTTAGGGACCCTGGCCGAGCAGCTCATATGCCGAAAGTATTTGCAAAGGTTCCGTGTGTGACGATCCATGCGCACAGGCCTCCGAGCCGCCGTGTAGGGTTTAGGGTTTGGGGTTTAGGGTTTTAAGGTGTACGTAGGGCTTTTTGCCAGGCTTGAAGCGTTTAGACGTTGGCATTTAGGAAAACGGACCGTGCAGGGGCCGTGTCGGTTCTGGGGTTTGGGAGATAGGGATATAGGGGCCTACATGAGTCTGATATGTCTGAAATAGTATGAAGCGAGTAATAAGCTTTAAGAGGAAACCTATGGAGGCTCCAACATGGCGGTTGTTCCACACGCCTGTCGTCAAACTGGCCATAATGCCGGTTCCGGCTGGTAACTTCCGACACAGCTCCGGAGACCACCTCCTCAACAGCTTGATGGCAAAAAATCTTGAACGACAGCCATCGGCTCACCCCCGGGTGCATATCAATGTGGCAACGAGGGCCCTTTAGGTTTCGGCAATGAATCTAGCAACCCTACACCTTCGAGCCCGACAGGCCCCCAACACCAAACCGTGAATCCTAGCTCCTACTGGGAGGGTCGGGGGACTTAGTAAATGGTTATTTTATAGACTTATAAGTACTATAACCCCAATTAGGGTTTTTTTAGGGTACTTATAGGTCTACTTATTACCTACTTACTAAGTCTCCCGACCCTCCAAGTAAGCCCTTAACCCTGACGAGCCCAGACTCAAACTCCTTGACCTGGATTCTTGTTCCGGAACTTGGTGTAAGGTGACAGCACCAGAAGAGGGATCCATGGTAAAGGAATTAAACAGTCTGGTGTCCCGATATTTGTCACTTATCTTAACTTCCTTACTTACCAAGCACCCAGTTGAAGTACTGATGATGATATATATGTATATATATATATCCTGCATTACCTTAAGGACCCTAAACTGTGGGAACTATGGTATATTCCTTATCATGGGTAATGCAGGATGTATATCATCAGCCGTATGTGCCCGAAACTCTGAGCACTAAACCCTAAGCCCGAAACCCGCTAACATACCAGCCAAATCTCATGAACATGAATATCTAGTAGCCGGTCAAACATGACCCCTAGAAGGTTTAAGGGCTTGAGTTTACGACCTTTAGGACTTTAGGACTTAGAATTTAGGGTTTAGGGTTTGCAACTCCAGAACACAGCCTTGATCGTCAGATCCGTATGCTTCTGCATCGTACGCAAAAGCTAAAAACATGATCCCCGTTTGTGTAGAACCCGATGTACCCTCTGTTTGAGGCCCGGGTCCTCTGAAAACTACGGCTCATGTGTTTGTTCCTCAAACTCTGAGCCCTAAATCCCCACACCTCTGAACCTAAGCCGAACCCCAAACCTGTAACGCCAAGCCCCGGACGCCTGAACCCTACACCTCTAACTGAAGACCACTAACCCGAAACCTCCGAACCCCTTATAACCCTAAAGCCTGAATGTGAAGCCCTAGCTGAAGACCAATTCAAAGGGAACAATGTGAACACTAACAGGTAATTGTAAACATGAATCCCCTTGCACTGCTAAACTCCTAACCTGAGAACATTTACATTCACAGAAACTGCAATGGGTCCTTCACACGAGCCTTAAGCCCAAGCTCTACCATAAGTAGTCCTAGCATCCCCATATAGTCCCAATGTAAGTATACGATACCATGCCCCGAAACCCTAGTCCAGCTAGAGTACGTAATGCCTCTATATCATAGAACCCTCAGAGTAACCGTTGTAAGCCTCTTTAGGAGGAACCCTTAAAGTTAGTGAGGCCCCTAAACTGCTGTCGAGACTTCCCCTAGGCCCCGCCTGGCACGCTGTGCGGCATACAGCATCTCGACCACGGAGTCTGCGTTGCTCCCCATCCTAGGGTTAGGGTCTTAGGGTTTGGGGTAAGTGCAATGCCCTGCTTACTGCAGTCACAGAGTGCAGGGTTCAAGTTGACAGAGTTCGGGTTCAGGCTTTATACCCTAAACCCTAAACCCTAAACCTTAAACCCTAAACCCTAAACCCTAAATTAGGGCTTGTCTAGGGGTTTAACGGTACCGACTCGTAGTTCGTTGAAGGTTTCGGGCAGCGAGAGTCTATTCTACAGGGTTTTTGCGAGTCGGGTGTGTAGGGCTTATAGGGTTTATGTAGGTGGAATAGGTTCTGAACAGAGTGTTAGAATTATCTTTTGGAAGGTTATTTAGAACAGAGGTTCCCTTTGCGGGCGTCTGTAAAGCAAGGGCTTATTGTACTGTTTCGGATCTATGTCGGAGCCTTTCTGAAATCCCACCGTCCTCAGCTGTGTTGATTTAACTTACTTATAGCAACTAGGGCTTGAGGCTTTCGGGTTAAGGCTTCGAGATGTCCTGGTCTAGGTAAACACATGCACGGACCATATCCAACACGACAGTGCGACACAATCCTAACAGCCTAGCATCTGCAATGGCTTTCGGATATCTTGACAGACAATACGATTTGTACAGACTTCGTGCAGGTCGGCCGCCCCTTGCGGGCATGACGTACAGCTCAAACATATTTTGAACTCTCCTAAACCGTAATTATGAACCCTAAACCCCTAAACCCCTAAACCCTACACCCTAAACCCGTGAACCATAAACCCTGGCCCTAACCGCCCGAACCCATAAATCCTAAACCGCAGCGCTTTTAGCAATCAGACATCAAGCGCGACTACCACTTCGGTTCTCACTAGGGCTCCAGTTATCAAAATGATGGGTTTGGGGTTATCGTACCCAGGACCCCCTGGGGCCATTTTTTACTTGCATGTACGTTCATGCGAGCACATCAGCTACTTATGTTTTGGGCATATATATATATATATAGAGAGAGAGAGAGATATCGCACACATGCTTGCATGTGCACGGTATGGGTAGGCACGGAAGTCGGGACGGCCCAGGTACCGGAAGTATCGAACTCTCTCTCTCTCTCTCTATCTCTCTCTCTATCTCTCTCTCTCTCTCTATATATATATATATATGCCTATATATATATATATATATATATGGGTAGTTGTCAAAATTATGGTCCCTTTGGGGGTACCCTAAATAATAGGTGCCGTATTATAGTAAGGACCCCAAAAGGGACCATAGTTTTGACAACCACCCATATGTAGATGGGCACATGCATTAATTATTATGTCAGCAGCTAGCTTTGTGCGTAACCCGCCGCAAGACTCTTCAGAAACTCATGAAACTACAAAGACAAGTAAACCTAAAAACTACATCGAGACCTTTAAATATCAGGATCATACCCTAAACCCCTAGCTCCAAATCCTATGAACCCTGAAGACTATCCGAGAAAACGCTGGCTGGCATCTGCATGGCGGTCAATCGTTCAGCCAATGTCCCGAAGACAAGGCTTCCGATCTCCTCCATGAACCCTAAAGAGGTTACCATTAGGGCATTAGGGTTTAGGGTTTTGGATTTGGATGTGAGAGCTACGATGATGGGCATAGTCTGGGTTGGCCCCTTCACGCGTCTGAATAATATAAAAAGATTCTTCAAGGGGGCCGATAAGGGAAAATATCACATGTCCCAAAGGCCTACCGGGAAAGGGTAACAATGAGAGTCAGAGATTCATGTGCGATGGGTTCGACGAGCTTGCTTTGGCCTGTGGTGTGGGTGCAAGTGTGGGTGGGTGGGTGCGTTTTTTGGACGGTGGGTAGGTGGATGGGTGGGTGGGTGGGTGGGTGGGTGGGTGGGTGGGTGGGCTCCGGTCCTGGCCTGCCGCTGGCCTGCCCCGCCCCGCCCTCCCCCCCTGGACCGCCGCCCTCAACGAAAGATCCGGAAGCCATGGTGTGGAGCCGGTAAGCTGGGCCAAAATGATGGGAAGAACCGTCTGGGTTTACTCGTTTAGGGCTTATAGAGTCTAGGTATTTTTGTTTGAGGCTTAGAGTTTAGGTTTGTTGTTCACTGCTTGTGAGTTTAGGGATTGTTGTTTTAGGGTTTAGGGTTTGTTTTGCTTAGGGTTTAGGGTTTAGGGTTCAGGAACTATGCCGGGGACTACTCATTCAGAGACCGTACTGCCTTGCATAAGAGGTGATAGCCTGCTGTTTCCGTCGGCTTTGGGGCTACGTGTCAACGCTAAGTTACTAAGGCCGCAGGAGGCAACAGCATGCAAAAGCCCTATATAAGCCAAACCGAAAATCCTAAACCCAAACACCTATTACGGCTTAGGGTTCCAGACGTCGAAAAGCAAGCTCATGCACTGCTGCGTCCTCGCCCCCCAATTCCTGAATAATTCGCCGCTGATGCTTATCCATCCGTATTGCAGGTGGATGTCGGCGGTGGCAACACTCGCACCTTACTCCCTAAACCCTAAACCCTAAACCCTAAACCCCTAAACCTTACTACCGATGCAGGGAGGCAGTGGGTCCTATCCCCAAATCGGGCGCTAGGGTTCTTTTGTGAAGCCCCCAAAACAACGTAACCTACTTTTCCGTAGGTTCTTCTTCTGAACATAACTCATAGGGACCCTACACAAATACGAGTTGTTTTGAAGCATCGGCCTTGCTACAAGATTGGCCCGAATGATTAGAACAGGGCCTATTTAGCCTATTTCGTGCTGTGGCTGTAGCCGTTGATGCTCAAACCCCCCACACCCTAAACATCCTTCTTTTTCATGGCAGAGCAAACTTCAAACATCTGAACTTCTGCACATACACTCTCGAAGGTCATGTTCCCAACAAATGCTTTCGAACACCGAAGCTCTTGTGCGTTTGGGCCCCTCGGATCCCGAAACCCTGTGTAGCAAACGCCCGAAGCCATAGATAAACACGGTACATTGGGCAGCAAGGCCCTAAGCAGTCCGAAATTTCCGGTAGAAAGCCCCAATACCCCCTAAATAGGGAATACCCAGTATAATTTCAGGTCGATGTTGCTTATCTATGGAGCAAAAGGCAGAGACCCTAAGATAGAACCACTCGAAATCTAAAATAAAGCCCTAAGCTTGGCCCTAAACATCCAACCCAAAGTTAGAATCCCTCAACCCAGTAGAATCCGAGACCCCACTCCCCAATTCACGGTTTAGGGTTTAGGGTTTAGGGTTTAGGGTAACTTAGCACAGCACAAATATCCCCGGTAAGACCTCAACACAGACAGGGCACTGATCGCCGTCTGTGCAGGAGCCCTCGGATTGAAACGCGCGGCAAATGGCCCCACAAATGTGAGGATGCCCGATGCTTCCATGATTACCTTTGCTTTCAGGGGCTAGAATGTAGGGGCTAAGAGAGGTTTAAAGGGTTTGAGGATTTGGGGTCTAATTAACCCTAAGGGTCCATGTACTCATATAGGATAGACATTGGCCCCAAAGTACCTATATAGGGACTACTTTAAGGCCAAAGTATCTCTATTTGGGCACATGGACCCTTAGGGTAATGTTCTAGAACTCTAGAGGCGAATGTTTATGTAAACCCTAAACCCTAAACCCCAATAAACCCTAAACCCTAAACGCTTCGAGGTTTCATGGTTTAGTTGCGTCCTTGACTACCTCGGATGTGAAGAGTTTGTTCGGGTTTGTACCGGGTTAGGGTTTCAGGGTTTGCAAGAGGCTTTAAGGCGTTCGCATTTTCACGGGGATTGTGTATAGGGGTTGTATAATGGGTTGATACAGGGGTTGTAGGGCTTACAACATAGACAGCTCGGGCGAATCTCGCACTGTGCACCTCGCTTGGATACTACTGTTTAGGGCTTGAGAGTGTTGAGTTGCGGCTATAGGTTCACAGGGTTAGGCAAAAATCAACTGCGAAAACTGGGAGAAATATGAACAAGAATGGGTCAGAAATTGGTATACCGCTACCTGTTAGAAGAGTGCCTGATACCCCTTAGTTGAAGTAAGTACATTCAGGGATCTGCCCTAAATCACAGAAAGCTTCTTGTCCTGGCTTTAAGAGTATGTATGTACATATATATATATATATATTATAGATATGTATATCCCTTAAAAGACGGGGCTTGCTAGGAAGTTTGGGTTCGAACGCATGGCTCTCTTTCGGGCTCGTAGTCGCTTACATTTTCTAGATTGGCTTTTTCAATCCTCAGAAACCCTAAACCCTAAACCCTAAACCCTAAGCCCTAAACCCTAAACCCTAAACCCTAAACCCTAAACCCTAAACTCCTAAACCCTAAACCCTAAACCCTAAGCCCAACAAGTGAAAATGCAAAAATATCCCAAAGACCTGTTCTTTCATTCCAGTCACCGCAAGTTTGGAGATTGTACGACCGACACCAGAGCTCTTGAACAGAACGACGAGCGCGCCGGGTATCGTCACTCTGGCTGCACGTCACTCGCGTTGCCTGCGCGGGTCGGCACATCAATCATCCACAACATATGCAACTTTGGTTTAGTAGTTGGGGGCTTAAATAGAGGTTAATTAGGTTTAGGGTTTGGGGTTCCCTGGACATAACAAGAGGGTTTTCAAGCATGCAGTGAGAGATGCGATAGACTGAATCTTCGTGACTATGTACCATGAGTTTCGCTTACTATCGCACTACGTCGCCTGATTGCGCAAGTAGGCCAATCCATGACTCTATTTCCTGAATATGAGCTACTGCACAAGTTCTATTTTGAACCCCAGAAAGATGGAACATGGGTTTAGGATGATAAGTGCTGGGATTCCCTGTGCATTACCGTAGGGGCATGAGCATACGGGCGTTGCAACTTTCTGGCTTCTACCTTACCCTAAACCCTAAACCCTAAACCCTAAACCCTAAACCCTAAACCTCAAGGACATGCTGGCTTCGGCGGATCTGGCCCTCCTGAGTCCTTCCATGCAGGGCCCAAGGTTTAGGGGTTTAGGGGTTTAGGGTTTAGGGTTTAGGGTTTAGGGTTTAGGGTGGAATAATATGATACGGATAGAAACATATAGAGTTTAGGGTTCAGGGCCTTGAACTTGTCAATAATTCTCTAATTCCTAAGCCCTATACAAGTCCTAACGCCTTAACAGGAATAATATGCGGCCTTCGCCGGGACACTGTGCGTCCTCCGCAGCGGCTGCTCCTCATGATCCTGCGTATCTTCGCGCGTAATCCCGGAGAGGCTCCCAGAGACCCGTTATACTATTTAGGGTTTAGGGTTTAGGGTTTAGGAAGAGACCTTACCTTCCGGGCGCTTGGGGGTTGTGCGCGCACATACGGTCTACGGGTACCTAAACCCTAAACCCTAAACTGCACAAATTACAAAGCCACTGGTCTGACCGACTCTCGAGCGAGTCGCTCTAAACCTTCGAGAGACTTTTGATCTGTCAAGCTCACAGAATGGTTTACGGTTTAGGGTTTAGGGGTTTTGGGTTTAGGGCTTAGGGGTTAGGGTTTAGGGTTTGGGGTAAGTTTAGGGTTTAGGGTTTAGGGTATACTACAGAAAGGCAGTCTGTAGGAAACCGCTCTAAACTCCAAACCCTCAGCCAAAAACCCTAAACCCCAAACCACTCAAGGCTTCAGGCATGACCGTAAGCCTGTAGGAGCTTCGGAAAGTATGAGTACCCCCTCCCCTGCGAAACATAGGGATTAGGGTTTAGGGTTTGACAGCCCCCAGAATCTAGACACAACAGGTAGGTATATACAAAATTGGCGTACCTACGTCAGAACAGGGTTGTGATGGGTTGTCTGTTTAAGGAACGTAGATATGGCCCTACACCCTACAGTATAGTCCCGCAAAAGTGACCCCCTTACGAAGATGTTGGAGACTTCTGACGTTTGAAATGGATAAGCCTCGTTCAGAACTGGAGTTTGCTTAGCTCTGCAGTCATGACCTTAGGTTTTGCATCTCGACCTCCACGACACCGCATCCAGTTCTCAGGAACCGATACACACAATCCGAAAGATTCATCCCCGGAACCCGAAACCCTAAACCCTAAACCCATAAACCCTAAACCCTGAATCACAGAACCCGAAGCAACCCTGACCCTGACCCGAAAGAACCCTAACTCCCAAAAAGCCCAACCGAAACAGCTACCATGGAACATTGAAGAACCCTCAGGAACCCAGTTTAGGGTTTAGGGTTTTGGGTTTAGTGTTTAGGGTTAACCCTAAAGCCTAAACCCTAAACCCTGAGCCGGGTCCTCCCATGCATGAATGAATGTGGAACGACAATCGAGAATGGGCCGCCTGACTTCCATGCCGTCCTGACCGGACCGCATCGCTGCCCAACTCTGCTTGATCCACTCGTCGGACGGCGCACAGGATTCAACTCAGTGCCTTCTGAACTCGCCCTACAGCCTAAACCCCTACCTCCACCTCAACCTTGGTAATGCTTGTTTTCCGGGCTGCCTAGGGTTTCATTGGCGTGGTTTCGGTTTCAGGATGGCTCCGGGTTGAGGGTTTACAAAGCCAAAGTCAGGAAGACCCTAAGTCTTAAACTTAAACCCTACATAGATCCTTAGCCTTCTATCTGCAATCTGTCTCGAAGGCCTTGTAAAGGATACGTGCCGGACTGCTGAGGTGGGGCTTGTGCTAAGGCTTAAGGGTTAAGGGTTTAGGGTTTAGGGAGACGAAGAAGCAATGCACTCTGCCAAACAAAGCTGCCACGTTCTAGAACAAGACTCCCTGTACCGAGCAAGGAGACATAGTACACAACAACTAAATGACAGTGTATCGCATCCTGGCCATCGTTATTGCATCGCCATCGTCACGATCATCTTCGTCATCCGCACAGGCTTCATGATCAGCATCAACACCTGCAACATGAGGAGCTGATCCTGGTATCAGCCAGCTTTTGGCTTCCGAGGGTGACATTACTTGGAGGGTCGGGGGACTTAGCAGATGGTTATTTTATAGACTTATAAGTACTATAACCCCAAATAGGGTCCCTTTTAGGGTACTCATAAGTCTACTTATTACCTACTTACTAAGTCTTCCGACCCTCCAAGTAATCGCTACAGTCTTCAGTCTCAAGAACTGGAACTTTAGGGCTCAGGGTTTACGGCTCAACACCTTCATAGCACCACTTAAAGAAGCAGCACGTCTTTCGGCACACCCTGAACCCTAAACCCTAATGTAGGGGCCTTAATAATTAGAATTGGGTTCTGGGCTCCTTTATAGCCTTAGTATAATAAGGAACTCCCAAACTAGTATAAGTAATGATTTAGGCTTCTATATAGGGCTTCTGGTATGCTTTGGATCCCTAAAGCGGTCCAGCGAGGGTGTAGGGCAGAAGAACATCGGTTTCTTCATGCCCCTGAAGTCTAGCACAGCCAGGACAGCACGAACGGTCCTTAACCCATGTTTAGGGTTTAGGGTTTAGGGGTTCATTGGCAGGTTGGGAAGAAACCAAGTTCTCCAGTGGCCCCTTATTAGTAAGGGTACCCTTTTTTCCTACTTGTTTGGTTTAACTGTTAAAGACCCCAAACATGAACGGGGCAAAAGGGTACTTCGGGAGAACCGGACCTAGGAAATCTAGCCTGACAGCCAAGGGCCTCGTACCCGAGAGCGTCCACATCAAAGGGAGCAAGTGGCTCTAACCGTAGCCGCATGGGTACCTTTCGGGCACGAGCCACACAACCAAAAGCCCGAACAGTTCTCTAAAAGTAAGGTCCCTGTTTACTTTGGGTCCTTTATATAAGGGTGCTGTACTTTCTTGGGGACCCACATTTGGAGAACTACGCATATCCTGAATCCAAAACCTTAAACTGATGACACCAGAGTTCAAACTTCGAGCTCCAATCCTACATTGGAAGACAAGGGTTCTCTATGAAAAGCCTGTGCAAAGTGCAGCAGAGGCCACGGGAACGAACCGCACCGTCGGCCCATCCGCGAAGACAAAGCCATCGAAGGCTGATGGCGGAAAAAGCAGTGGTGTCTGCTTAAGGAGGTTCAGAGCTATTCTATGGGATGTATAGTTCCTGCAAGAAGCCCTTAAAGGAACCCTGAAAGCAGTAGAAAGGACCCAGTGGTTGAACCCATGCAATGCCCCCACACTAAACCCTAAACCCTAAACCCTAAACCCTAAGGCCTTAAACCTCGAACCCAGGACCCCCTCCACTCTCGGGTTTTAAGGTTTACCTGAACCCACAAGAACCTACCTTTTCAGGGGCTCCTTATTATGATTTCTTTGTATAAGTCCTTAAAGAGGTAGCTTATTTGGGGTGAAGGTAGGGTTTAGGGTTTAGGCATCCTAACAACCCAAAGCTTGCTGAAAGGAACCGGGGACTTCGTAAGCAGGCTTTTACTGAAGTTCTATCAGCGCCCTTTTCATCAACATAAACATAATATATGCTTCATCCCTAAACCCTAAACCCTAAACCCGAGTTGCATTATCACCAAAACCAAAGGAACCCTAAGGGTCTCGGGAAACGGGTTTAGAGTCTGTTGCGTTTCGAGTTTAGGGTCTCTACCTTAACCTACCAAAACCTTCTCTTTTTGTAGGGTCCTATAAATTCCTTATTTTTGTGTTTATAATAAGAACCTACAAGAAAGTAGGTTTTGGTAGGTTAAGGTAGGGTATATAGGGTTTAGGTGTCCAGGACTGCACGGAGCTGTTCTAATTCGCCCAAGTCCCCTGAAGGTCCATGTAGCTAGATTAATACACATAAAAACTACTGTTGTGTAGGTTCTGCTATGGAAATTATAGAGACCCTAAACGGCAGGTTCTGGCAGGTGAAGACATATTGTCATTCAATCGGCTCCTACATAGGAACTTTAACGCCAACGTGTTCTATGTAGGTTACCCTAGGGGCCGTAAGTACCGATATGGGGGATATTGCCAAACCATAATAATCATGATTCCTATCATTGAAATCCTAGCTTCTACTCCATAGGTATTAAGCACCTTTGGGCTACAGTCCAGTACCGCTGCCAGCGGCCTGCATGATCTGTCAGCATTGCTGTGATGGCCATGTCCTGCCATGCAGGTTCCGGCATGCAGAAGGTTTAGATTTAGATTATGGGAGCTAGGATTAGGGGGACCCTTGGGGATATAGACCCTCTCAATAAGGTCCCTTTTAAAAGAGCCAAAAGTAGGGTTCAGAAGGGGTACCCTTTAAGGGGTACCCCTAATAATACTACCTAGATTAGGGTTTGGGGTCAACGGCTTAGGGCCCTAAGCCCGAAACCGTACCGACTCTAACCCGTTTAAGCTTCGGTCTCTTTGGTCTCTCGGGGCAGGACTAATCCTGGCGCACTCAGACCCGACAGCGGTCTGAATCCAAACCCGAACCCAGCCGTGTTCTGGGACTAGGGTTCAGGATTTCGGGGCTAGATGGTGTACTTTGCAGTCGCAACACGTTAAAAGCTTAAACCTTCTAACCTCTAGACAGCTTTACACCGTCAGCCCAAAAAACTGAACCCGCCAATCCCTGAGTCCCAGCTGAACCTAAACTTCCTTTGCCCAGACTAAACCCTAAACCCTAAACCCTAAACCCCTAAACCCCTAAACCCCTAAACCCTAAACCCTAAACCCTAAACCCCTACCAGTCCGGAAATGGCCCCATGGAAAAGAGCGATGAGAGCCGAGAGCCGTCGGATCCTGGAGAAGGAGGGTTTAGGGTTTAGGGTTTAGGGTTTAGGGTGTCGGGTACAGAGGCGTAGGTTTTGGGGGCTGAAGTGTTGGGATTTTCTTTTAAAGTGGACATGTGCTCTCAGGGGCTCAAGGTTTAAGCTAAGCGGCTGGCTTTTGAGTTGTTGTGGTTACTCCATGATGCTGCCGATCGACAAAGCCCTGAACGACCTTATATGCGCTGAACTACGGGAAGAAAAGGACGTTGTTTGCAAAGAAAAACGCAGGGTTCGGTCAGCGGTAATAGGGTCTTGGGGTGCAGGGTTAAGAAGCGTGGGGCTTTGGGGTGCGGGCTTCTGAGACGTCGTTGTCTGTAAGGTTCCAACTTCCTATAGTCGCAAGGTGTGTCTGCACATTGCACTTTCAAGCCTGCAAGCAATACCTGTTGCACCTGGAATCCTGAAAGCAATACCCGGTTCCAAGGACAGTCGAGAAGAATGGCAACCTTAATGCAAAATTCCCTTGACCGGAGGGTCCAAACAAGATACAAGAAACCCGAAAAACAAACAACAAATTCGCAAGCCTGAAACCCCTTAATCCTAAGCCCCACTACTTTTTCAGAAAGCAACACACTTTTCCTTGTCGGCTAAGACTATGAACGGCGCCTGCACGTGCCAATGTGTTTTTACACATTCCAGAATGAGGAGCTCTACATGGATTCGGGCGAAACCACAGCGAGAGTGCAATTTCAAGAGAAGTTGCAGTCCAGGATGATGCGCGCGAAACACTAGGGACTCAAACAAAGTCGGGGCCCAACTGCGTTATTGCCTGGGTATTGAACTTTTTTCAAGAGGCTGCAAAACAAAACTCCATGCGAGATAGACTGAGTTTAAGAGGAAGTAGTCCCGAGTTGCCAGACTTGCCTTACTTAGGTAGGGTCAAGGATTGAGGTTGTCCCAGCGCGCACAAGAGTTTCGCATGCTTTGTGTCTTTTCGCCAAAGAGGCTGCCCCACGTAGTTGAGGTGTTTAGAAGTACCTCAAGGTCAACATGGAAAAGTATATGCCACAATGTTAACTAAAGATGCCGTTATTAGCCCCCCACCCACCCACCCACCCACCC
>CAJNDV010032644.1:6615-17609 GCA_905221635.1 Symbiodinium sp. CCMP2456 | reverse complement strand
AAGAGAGTGTGTGTGTGTGTACACATGCCTATTTGCATCTACAAGTTCCTCCCACCCACACCCACCCACACCCACCCACCCACACCCACCCACACCCACCCACACCCACCCACACCCACCCACACCCACCCACCCACCCACACCCACCCACCCACCCCACACCCACCGAACCCTCAAATGTGTGTGGAAACGCATAGGCGCGTACAGGCGCTGTCACCTAAAACTAGAACCACCCAGAACACAACAAAACACCACTGACAATAGTAATGACAACAACAAAACCAACACGAACACCAACACCACCACCACCATCAACGACAACAACAACAACATGCGGGTTTCAGAAAACAAGGAAGCCGAATCTGGAACCTTCAATCTGAGGCACGGTGGTGCACTAGGGGTACGACAACACAATCAAGATCTTTTGAGCCGCCCTTCTTGGAGGATCATGGGACTTAGTAAGTAGGGATATAATTAGGGTAACTATACTTATAACCCCCAATTCAGGGACTTATAACCTTACTTGTTAAGTCCCATGATCCTCCAAGTTTGTCTCTGGGTGTAGCAAGGTATGTCTAGCGGGCCGGGATCAGGTGCATGGCTTCACTCTCCTCAGTCGAGCCGAGCCGTGGGCAGCCAGAGGCAAAACTCCAAGTAGGCCGAAAGCTTGCTGTGTCTCCTGCAAAGGGCTTCTAACTCCCGCTTCTTCGCGGATGCGCCTGGAACTCCTTTTGTTTTCTCCTCCTCCTCCTCCCTCTCTGTCTTCATCGCCTCCGCCTCCGCCTCCTTCATGCGGTTGTTGACTTACTGGTCCAAATTGTCGATGAGTACAGTATACTGGCGCGCCGTGCGCTCCGTGGCTTTGACCGCCGAGAGGAAGTCTGCGTCAAAGGAAAACAAGTTGAGATCTCCAGCAAACTCTCAGCCGGCCATGCGCTAACTCTCTTTCTCTCTTTCTCTCTCTCTCTCTCTCTCTCGACTTCTTTATTTGTTTACGCAAACCCTAAGCCCTAATCCCGAACGGTTAAACCCCAACCCCTACCAGACCTAGATACGAAGGACATGTTGGCCTGGGCCAGCAACGATGGGCCGGCCCAGTCTTCGTGGGATGTGCCTGGGCAAAGCAAGTGCTGGGTTGTATAGGGTTTAGGGTTTAGGGTTTAGGGGTTTAGGGTTTAGGGTTTTAAGGATGGAAGGTATCTGGTAGGTACCCTGAACTTAAACTACCATAACCTACTTTTTGTAGTCGACCCTGGTTTACAAACCCGAATTTGGACTTCATAGGGACACTACAAAACAAGTAGGTTCAGGTAGATTACGGTATACTTCAGTTTAAGAGGGGTTTTTAGGGTTCAAGGAGGGATGTAAGGTGCAGGATTAGCATAAGCTTCACGTACAGCATGTAGGACATAGCTGAACGACACAAGGTTGAGGGCGCGTTCAGTTTAAGGATGTAGCATGTAAGGATGCAGCTTTTTGCTCTTGACTTAGGTTCTGGCATTGAGTGCTATCCCGGAATTCCGAGTTTCAATTGTATAGGGTTTAGGATTTAGGGTTTGGGGTGTAGGGTTTAGGGTGAAGGCATGACTGAACCTGAGGATGGTGTCTGTGCTTACGCAGCTGGTGATACCTTCTAAAGGGAAACGACGGCAGCCGGAGTGACGAAACGACAAACTCTAAACCACTCTAAATTAAAGTAAACTACAGGTGGGGAGTTTAGGGTATATAGGGCTTCTATAAGGCTTCCATAATGTATATAGACCTTCTATAAGGCTCCTATAACGGTAACTACCCACCTGAAAATGTCCTAGACTAAACCCGAAAAACTGAAACCCCAAGCCCACAGACCCTGAACCTACCTCCAAGTGTTTGTAAGCGCCGAGCCCAGCAAAGCATTCGTTGGAAGATTGGTGGTACAGCAAAGAAACGTTTAGTTGAGAACCACCCCAAACCATCACCCACATAAATCCCCTAAGCTCTAAACCCCAACCCACATAAAGCCCTTAAGCCCTAAACCCTAACCGGCCCTAACCCACCCGCATAAAGCCGCATGGCAAGCTCCAAAATCTCGGCCCCCTGAAGTGTTGGCCCAAAATCCTTCTATCTCCAGCGATAAGCGGTGGACATTAAGGGCGCACAGGATGGAATATAAATTAAGGTCGAGGGCAGGGTTTAGGGTTTAGGGTTTAGCCCTACACCCTAAACCCTAAACCGTTCAGGGTCTAATTTGGACTTCCTTCCAGACACTGCTGGAGCTCCGTTTGCCTGGGGGCTCTCTTCGCCTAACGTTCCGAAGGCAAGGGACCGCAACCTAAGGGTTTAGGGTTTAGGGTTTAGGGCGCCTTTAAAACTGCTGGGATCTTTATTGCAGGAAGCGCTTAGTGAGGGACCCCTCATATGTAAAACCCGAGAGGCAGCCTTAGAGCAACTGAAGACTCAGCTGAGAAGGTTTAGGTTTTAGGTTTTAGGGTTTAGGGTTTAGGGTTTAGGGTTTAGGGTTTAGGGTTTAGGGTTCAAAAACACCTTGTCATCACTTTCCAACTATACACAACGCTTCTGACAACCTAACCCTAAACCCGAAACCCTAAGAAATCCAGAGTCTTTAAAACAAGGACTCGAAAACCTGTAACGGCCCTTCGTGCATAGAACGCTAAACACACCAACCAAAAACCGTACCCTAAACCCTAAACCCAAACCCGAGACACTAAACCCTGACGCAAAACTAAGCCTACCACCCTCAACCTTAAAATCCCAAAACCTAAATACTACTTCTTAAACCCTAAACCCCAAAAAACTTACGCCCAATACAAACCTCATAAAGCCCATGGAGGTAACCTCGGAGCTTTCGACAAACTTCCGGCTCGGGTCCCGGCGCGCGGGCTGCCTCGTCGCCGGTGATGTACCTCCGGATTATGGGGTTCGGGGTTTAGGGGATTAAGGGATTTGGGTTTAGGTTCAGGGTTGAGGGCTCAGGGTTGAGAGTTTAGGGTGTGGAGTTTGGGATTGAGGGTTTGAGTATGTTGAACAGCGTTGCAAGCATGTAATGTGCTGCTCTCTACTACTGGGTTGAAACACTAAGACTGATTCAGACCTCGTCGTTGCACAGGGGATGAAATCTTATGATTTAAGGTATGTTTCCTTGAGTAGGAGGTATTGGGTTTTCTGGGCTGAGGCGAACACGCGGATGTGAAGCGCTGCTTTGAATAATTCGTGATTAGAGCAGGGTTGGGGGTCCATGTGCTAAAATGGTATATCCGTTGGCCCTAAAGTACCTTCATAGGGACTACATTAAGGCCACAGTATACATTATTTTGGTACATGGACCCTTGGGGTAGTGTATCTAAAAAGTCCTGAGCCGACTCTCTGATGCGCAGCCGGGTTTTGAGGGTTTCGGAGCTCGGCTCAGGGTTGGGGCATCCTGGACCCCAAACCCTAAATCCTAAATCCTAAACCCCTAAACCCTAAACCCTAAACCCTAAACCCTAAACCCTAAACCCTAAACCCTAAACCCTAAAGGGTTTAGGATTTACGGTGAAGAAGGCTCCGGGCTTCACCTAGTATGAAAGGAAACTACAGGTGGGGAGTTTAGGGTATATAGGGCTTCTACAAGGCTTCCATAAAGTATATAGACCTTCTACAAGGCTCCTATAACGGTAACTATCCACCTGAAAATGTCCTAGACTAGTAGACCTAGTAGACCTAGTGCTTTGTGTTGCCAGCGGATTCTATCAAGTCGAAACAGTGCAGTCGTACCTGGGCCGTTTTTACAGAGCCGTGTTGGCTTCTACAAGAGGTGTTCAGGCATACTCCCAAACTAGAAGCCCTAAGCCCTAAACCCTAAACTCTAAACCCTAAACTTTAGGATTCCAGCCTATCCTCCGAGATTCAACTTGGCTACCCCAAAGGCCCTGAGCCCTACACCCCAAAATATCACGAAGTCCCTACGGTAGAAGCCCAAAAGCTGGAAAGCCAATAGCCTCGATCCCTAAGAGTAATGCACAAGCAATCCCAGCACTAAGTGTCCTTAATCCGGTTTCCAACCTTTGTGGGTTTACCATCACCACCACGGTTTAGGGTTTAGGGTTTAGGGTTTAGGGTTTAGGGTTTAGGGTATAATCCCAAGGCCTCAGGAGAAATTCGATTTGCTGCAGCTCCTCCCAGTCCTCGGACATATTTTTGACGAGGGATCAGTGGCTCTGGCTTCTGAGGTTTAGGGGTTGAGGGTTGGCGTTCTGTGGTTAGGGCTTAGGGTTTTGAGGGTTGGCGTTTAAGTTACCCTAAACCCTAAACCCTAAAATTAAGGGTTTAGGGTCAAGGGATAAACCCTACACCCCTAACCCCTCTGTAGCTCAGGTGTCTGGGGGTTGATTACCACTTCTGCTGGCAGATAAGAAACTTGAACGCTCTCGACCCTCGACGCTGCACAATGAAGAGCCCTGGTTAAGTCCCCTTCCGTTATTATAGTCAGGATGGTCCTCCTCCATAAACCCTAAACCCTAAACTCTATAAACCCTAAACCCTAAACCCAATCCCAACCCGTAAACCCCAAACCCTAAACCCTAAACCCAATCCCTAGTGTGCTACCGGGCGACCCAGTCAACCGTAAACCACCGGCCCTTTAGTCTTTCTGAAGCGCCATATGGGTAGTTCTCTAAATTAGGGTTTAGGGTTTCGGGTTTAGGCCCCCTTAAGCGTAGACAGAGCCCCATATGGGTAGTTCTCTAAATTAGGGTCCCCTTTATGGTCCTTTTTGTAAGAGTGCCATACTAGATTGAGGACCTAAAAAGGGACCCTAATTTAGAAAACTACCCATATGAAACAGTTGCAGTGGCGTTTAGGGCTTAGGGGTTTAGGGTTTAGGGGCTTAGGGCTTGCTTAGGGGTTTAGGGGTTTGGGGGTTTAGGGTTTAGGGGTTTAGGGGTTCAGGGTTTACGTTTTAGGGTTTAGGGTTGTTCCCCACTACGCCCGGAAGCCAAAACCCAAACACCCTAATGTAGGGGCCTGCATAATTTTAATAGGCTTTTGGGCTCCATGTGGGGAACCCCTTAAATAGTATAGGCCATCATTGAGGCCCCCATATTAAACACCGAACTTTAAGACACTAAGACCTCTAAATCCTGAACCCAAGTCCTCATAGAGCCGAACCTGATGGTCAGGGTCTGCAAAGCCTCCGGCGCAGCTCCAAGTTGCTTTGAATGCTTCAGGCAGCCCCCAAAACATGTATCAAGGCCGTAAGATTTGGGATCTCGGGCCTGGGTGTGGTTTCGGTGTTGAGGGATTTATCCTAAACCCTAAACCCTAAACCCTAAAACCTAAACCCTAAACCCTAAACCCTGAACCCTAAACCCTAAACCCTGAACCCTAAACCCTAAACCCCCCTTCGGTTGCGGTTTCAGGGTGTTGCATGGACCTGTAGGCTATAAGCGAGCTTGGCCCTGGGCCTCAGCAGGTCATCGGAAGGAACTTGGAGGATCATGGGACTTAACAAGTAAGGCTATAAGTCCCTTACTTGGGGTTTAGGGTTTTTTTTTGAAAAGAGGGGTTTAGGGTTTAGGGTTTAGGGAGTAAGGTTATAAGTCCCTTAATTGGGGTTTAGGGTTTAGGGAGTAAGGTTATAAGTCCCTTAATTGGGGTTATAAGCCCCTTAATTGGGGTTATAAGCCCCTTACTTGGGGTTATAAGACCCTTACTTGGGGTTAAAAGTCCCTTAATTGGGGTTATAAGTCCCTTAATTGGAGTTATAAGTATAGTTACCCCAATTATAACCCTACTTACTAAGTCCCATGATCCTCCAAGTAATCTCTTTGGTTGAGGATCACGTGTTTTACGCACTGATGATCCGAAAGACCTGTGCAACCCCTATGAGACCTTCAAGCTCTGATATAGAAGCCTTACGGTGGCCTCACTGCTCACAGCCAGGTTTACTGGCATATTGCAGAATAATGCTGTAGCGACCATTATCGGATGCTATTAGCAACTACTCAAACACTTCTAGACTTCTAGCCCCCAAAAACTACACCCTAAACTTCAAAGCTAAACCCTTAACCCTAATCCCTAAACCCTATTTAGGGTTTAGGGTTTAGGGGCCCTGATGCCCCTCAACAATCGGAAACCCTGAAACCCGGGGCGCACTTCTCGGTTCCTGGGCGTAACAAACGATTGCAGGATTTTCGTGTAGGGTTTACGGTTTAGGGCTTGGGGTCTAGGGTTTAAGACTGAGGCGCTCAGTTCAGAGTTTAGGACTCAGGCTTTAGCATTTAGGGCCTGTTAATTAGGGCCAGGATGTGGGCGCATGTTTTGTAATGTCCTACAGATTCAGCGGACTCGAAGAATATACAAGGGCAATATAGCAGTGTTAATAATTAAAATCGGGCTTAAGAGTCTAGTATACTACTATAATACAAAGGAACCCCAAAAAAGTATTTGAAAATATTGGGGCCCCTATATTACATATTATACTATTGGGCCAGATCCCTGTAGCACGCTGCCCTTACCTAAATGACCCCCGCACCCGATCTGGGGGGCTAGGGTGTGGGTTTAGGGTTTCAGGTTTAAGGGTTTACAGTTCAGGGGTTAAGGGCTTAGGGGTTGAGGGGCTTAGGGTGTAGGGTTAAGGGGTTAAGGGGTTAAGGGGTTAAGGGGCTTAGGGGTTCAGGGTTTGGGGTTCCGGGGTTTAGGGTGTTTAGGGTTTGAGGTTTGAGGGTTTACGGGTTTAGGGTTTATGGGTTAGGGGTTTAGAGGTTTAGGGTTTAGGGGTTTAGGGGTTTAGGGGTGGTTTAGGGGTTTAGGGTTTAGGGTTTAGGGTCTTTGCCCGAGAGCCTCCCAAGGGCTGCGAGGCTATCGACGTTGGGCTGTCCATGCCGGGAGGGTCCTGAAACGTGCCGATATGGGTCCAATACAGAGGCCTCCATAGTCAGAATAGGGTTTTGCTGTATATATATATATATATATGTGTGTATATATATATATATATGTATGTATGTGTATATATATATATATATAGATATGTATGTATATGGGTGGTTGTCAAAATGATGGTCCCTATTTGGGTCCTTATTATAATACGGCACCTGTTATTTAGGATACCCCCAAAGGGACCATAATTTTGACAACCACCCATATATGTCTATAAATATAGGAGAAAAGTATGAGGGACTTAAGCAGTGATACTTGTTAATGGTTGCGACCCCTCTGCTCTATCCGAAGCGCGACACATCCCCAAGTCTGCAGCCTTATAAACACAGGTGCACCATGCTCGCAAGACCTTTGAACCCCAACGACGATGTATTCTCAACAGTCTCTAGGGCAAGTGCAAAGGGATCTCTATCCGAACCTGAAACCGAAAAGCAGCTTATACCATGGACCGTAAAGCCCCACGCCCCCAAAACGATCTTTGCCACAAGCCCCAGGCCCGGCAACGATCGGCTCTCGAAACCGGGCACCGGCTTCCATCCTACCCCCTCCGGCACCCGCAACTTCAAAAACTAACCCTAAACCCTAAACCCTAAACCCCCCCCCAACACCCTAAGCCCTAAACCCTTATAAGCCCTAAAACCTAAAGGTAACGGCTCAGGGGCTTGAACTTCAAAGCTAGCTGCTCCAAACCTTAAATAAACATCAGCAGAACCTTCATCTTCCTCAACAAACTCTTACAGAACCCTTGTAAGAACCCTTAGAAGAACCCCTAACCCCAAGGGTCCATGTACCCAAATAATGTATACTTGGCCTTAATGTAGTCCCTATATAGGTACTTTCGGGCCAATGTATATACTATTTAGGCACATGGACCCTCCCTAAACACTAAAACCTAAACCGGGTGACCCTAAACCCTAAACCCGAACCCTTCCAAGCAAAACCCTCGCCAAGCAGCTTGTGCTTCTCCCACCGATGGCGCGGCCTCCTTCCAGCTAAATCTAACCCGCCATGGGGGGTTTGGGGTTTAGGGTTTAGGTTCAGGGTTTAGGGTCTAGGGTTTGCAGGTACCTACTCTATAGGGTACTAGAGCCGCTATAGGACCCCTATAGAGTAGGTACCTGGGGGGTAGGGTAAATCTAGCTCTCCGAAGCGCTTTACATCACATTTTAGGGCTGGTTTCGGGGTTTAGGCCCGTTTAGGCTTCTATTTTAGTTCTAGGGACGGTTTAGAATTCAAGCTGGTATTCGTAGCTCCTTTTAGGGTTGAGGGTTTAGGGCTGTTTGGTTGGATTGGCATCATCGGCTTTCTAACGGGGGTCGGTCCCGGGCCAAGGGCTTAGGCCATAGTCTACAGGTGTTAATAACAAGAACCGGGTCTCGTGGTGTACATAGGCTAGTATAGTGGAATCTTATCACTAATAAACTACAGTATATCAAGGTTTGCATTTGAGGTTACCCAGCTGGTGTTGTTTGCGGTGCGGTTATTACCGGCATTCGGGGGGGGGGGGGCTTTTACCAAATGACGCCCTGATGTGTGGAAGAGTTGAGGGTTTAGCTATTTCGGCATGGGTCGTTCAGGTTTGTTGTTAATGTCGAGCAGATGCATTTTGCGTAATGTAGCTATTGCTCGTGTCCTGTTCACATTTTATGGTCCTGCATTGGGGCATTGGCACTCATCGCAGACGTCTCGGCCAAAGGATTCGGTGACACTTCGCCGCTACTTTCTCCGCATTGCTGTTTGTGGGTATGCTCACAAACTCTGCCGTGCGCAGCTTCTTCAGTCGATTTTTCAAGACCATGCTTTGCATGCATCTTTACACATACTCTGTTCGTAGTTTTTTCCGAAACCTAAACTCTAAACCGTAGGGGGAAGGGCGGAAAGGGAGCTGCAACACCTTAAGGCCATTCTTTGGGGTCGCAAAGCCGAGAAGACGGCAGGTCCACATGATGTTGAAGGGTTTAGGGGTTTAGGGGTTTAGGGTTTAATCTAGGGGCTCTAATCCTGTTGGAAATCGAAACAGCACCTAACGATAAAGTGATTGATATGGCATCCCTATAATAAGTTTGCAAGGAGCTGGGCTTTTGCAGTCCATGGGAATGTGCGATTTTTCGGCCAGGTACAGACAGGACAGGACTAAACCCTGAGCCATCTCCCATGCACCTCGTTCTCTGCATCATCCTCCTGAGACAAGGGGTTTAGGACTTAGGGGTTTAGGGTTTAGGGTTGTGTAGGGGTTATAGCAATACCATGTGGGCCTTGATAGGTCTTGAACCCGAAATCGTTTGCCCGAAGGGTTTGCATTTAGGGTTCTGGCTCGCCCTTGACTCTGGGAAGACAGGGCGTACCCCTTACTTAAGGAATACACCTTAAGCCTTAAACCATACGATTGAGGCCCCTGTAATTTCAGGTATATTCCTCAATTAAACGGTATTGGGCTCTCTGGGAACATTCTATATGCATGCAGCCCCAGACCATGGCACGTCGTATATGACCCCATCATTGGGCCTTAAAGTGGAAACGGGTAGATCTTGAGGCGGAGGTCCATGCTATATAGGTACAGAGCCCCCACATGCAGAGTGGCGGGTTCTGGCCTTCCCTCTGTGACTATAGCTTTAATATGGTATTATGGGGGGGTATATTTTTGTTTACGGTGTTCTACTTATACTCGGAACTCAGGAACCCAAAGGAGTAGTTAGTATTGGATTTTATTCAGGTTTCTGAAGGACCCCTGAAACAACTTCAGCAACTAACCATGCGCCGGGGCAAGCGCCTCCGAATCATTGAGCCCTGAACCTCCAAAATGCCAGAACGCTCAACCTTAAACCCTAAACCCCTTAATCTAGACCCCTAAACCTAAACTACACCCCCAAACGCTTAGCCGTAAGCCCTAAACTTAACGCCCGAAGAGAACTCGCAGTCACCCTCGCCGAACCCTGCTGTCACCTCGGCGCTGTCGGATTCGACGTCCGATCCTGCTTGGAGGGTCGGGAGACTTAGTAAGTAGGTACTAAGTAGACTTATAAGGACCCTAGAAGGGACACTAATTGGGGTTATGGTACTTATAAGTCTATAAAATAACCATTTACTAAGTCCCCCGACCCTCCAAGTGAGGTTAGGGTTTTGGGTTTAGGGTGCGTGAAAAGGAGATGCACGAAGCCAGGCCGCTGGGTTTAGGGTTTAGGGTTTAGGGTACTTGGGTAGTTGTCAAAATTATGGTCCCTTTTGGGGTACCCTACATAATAGGTGCCGTATTATAATAAGGACCCAAAAAGGTACCATAATTTTGACAACCACCCACTTGTAGTTTACATATAGTCTCCATCATTTTGGTTGATTCTTGCTTGGCCAGCTTATGGTTAGGATCCTATAATCTAAAGCTGGTTAATCGAAAAGGGAACTACAATAGACACTACAGGCGGAGCTTGGTTAAGGTTGGTGGGATGTGGGATCAACACCGTAAATCAAACGACATGGACCAATTCTGGCTATCCAAGACCTGGAACCCTTGGGGAGACGATTCGGGGTCCCGCCGGAACGAGGGAACACCAAAAACGTTGTTCCCGAAAGGCGCCAGGTAAGTTTCGTGCTGGTCGTGGATCCGCCAGTTTGGGTTTAGGGTTTAGGGTTTAGGGTAGGGAAAGCGTTCCTGCCATACTCGCGAGTCATTTGGAATCCCGCCAGTACTGAGAGGAAAGACTGCGTGCTCCTCAATGCGTTGGTCCGAGGTAATGTAGGGGCCTTGATAATTAGAATAGGGTTCTGGGCTCCTTTATAGCATTATAATAAGCCCCCAAACTACTCTAGGTAATTATCTAGGGTTTTATGCATGTTGGCAGTCCTCGTGGTCTCCGGAAGCTATCACAGATGCAGAAGAAACAAGCCCCAAACCCGAACCCCAAACCCCAAACCCTGGACCAAAGCCCAACCCCAAACCCTAAACCCCAAAACCCCCAACCTTAAAACCTAAACCCTAAACTCAACCCAAAACTCTGGACTAAAGCCCAATCCCAAACCCTAAACCCCAAAACCCCCAACCTTAAAACCTAAACCCCAAAACCCCCAACCTTAAAACCTAAACC
>CAJNDV010032641.1:92038-137854 GCA_905221635.1 Symbiodinium sp. CCMP2456 | reverse complement strand
GACAGACAGACAGACAGACAGACAGACAGACAGACAGACAGACAGACAGACAGACAGACAGACAGAGACAGACAGAGACAGAGACAGAGACAGAGACAGAGACAGAGACAGAGACAGAGACAGACAGAGACAGAGAGAGACAGAGAGAGACAGAGAGAGACAGAGAGAGACAGAGAGAGACAGAGAGAGATAGAGAGAGATAGAGAGAGAGACAGAGAGACAGAGAGGCAGAGAGGCAGAGAGGCAGAGAGGCAGAGAGGCAGAGAGGCAGAGAGGCAGAGAGGCAGAGAGGCAGACAGGCAGACAGGTAGACAGGCAGACAGAGAAACAGACGGACGGAGGGACGGACAGACAGACAGAACTTTCGCGTACAAGCGCTCATCCATAGCACTACATGGGAAAATCCCTGTAATCGATAACCCACATAAATAGATGAGGCACGATGTTCCAATATAAGACTACAAAATGGCTGTATTACATATTCTGCATTTGGAATATAAGACATTAGAAGGCTGCATTCGTTCTCGAAATTTGCCGAAAATTGTCGGTGTCTAAACTTCTAGAAAATTTAGAGAAGCGATAACTGAAAATTTGTCGCAAATTTCGAGACCGAGGCGTCGAGCTACCCGGATCCCCAAATTTTCCAAAAAATAAGAAGACTGGGCCTAGCCCGAGACCACCGAAGAGGCCCCACCTTCTTAAAGCGGCAACCCGAACTTCTAAATTTTCCGGAAATTTTGGGCCCCGGGGAGACCACGTTTAACTATCTTCAGCAGATCGGTGCCCTGTTTGCTGTGGCACAGGGCATAAAGAATGCTCATGATTATACGTATGATGTGTGGGAAGTGAATGAGCCACAGCTGCAAGGGATCCGGCACGTCAAGATAGAGAAAAGAAATGCTCGATCCTCGAATCGAAGCCTCCAAGACTCTAACTTTGCCAACGAAAATGTCCCGATTGACCGGCGACACAGTCTCAGAACGACATACCAGATATACAGTGAGGGATCGACTGTCACTGTCAACGACGGGACTTTCTTGACAAAGACCCGGCCCAGTGACCCGAAAGAATGGAAAGGCCGAGTGGAGTTCAAATTGCGCCACAAGCCGCAATTGAGGCATGTGAAGACGCGTGAGCCCAGACACCGCAATTCGAGGGTTGGCAAGCCTAAGCCTAAAACAGCACTGCAGGCGCTAAGCTACCTGGGGGCCACAACACAAAAAGGAGTTGACCTTCTTGGTTATAACCAATTTGACAGCCAATTATGTCCGAAACCATGAACCTTTAGACGCTTTCCCAGCTATCTGGGGTCTTCGCCGATCTAATCTGAAATCTTTTTCATCGGTTGGAAACAAGGAGATTATTTTGAATTATATGTTCCCCAGAAACTTTCATTCATACAGGAGGGATTCTAGCTAAATGAGGAACCCGTTGTGTCCAGGCGAATGGGAGCCGGCGTAGCGGGTACATCGGCGTGCAGTCGAAATGCAGGTGAGGCGCGCCGTGTTCACCGCCGGTGCAGGGGGTGCAGCGGCGTGCAGTCGGCATGCAGGCGAGGTGCGCCATGTCCACCGCCAGCCCAAGGGGTTGCAGTGGCGTGTAGTTGACATGCAGCTGAGGCGTGCCGTGTCCCCCGCCGGTGCAGGGGGGTGCAACTGCACACCTTTGCACACCTTAGCCGCGCATCCATGGTTGGCGGCAGCTGGCAGGTCACGCAAACCTACACTGACACTGATCTTAACCGATTCAACCATTTTCGCTCGTTCCTTTCTCCTCTTCTTCTGGGCTCCGATGGGATCCTCGCCCGCTCCGCATAGGTCCGAGCCTGCGAGATACTTCTGTTATCCTTGTGGAGCCAGCGCCATCATTGAAAGTTGCACTAGCTCCAATTTAGATACTCGCATGACCCACTGTTCGTCCCTGTATTCTGTACTGTTTCGATTATCGAACTTAGTTCAACTGATGCTGTTAATGCTATTGGCAGAGCTTTCTTGATTGCTTTGAACACCAGTAACATGACGTAAGATACCGTAAGATGTGCTCTTCTGGGCTTCTGCCTTCTGAGACGTACCACGGCTCAAAGGCAATGCCCTGGACTGCCCACGGCCGAGGCAGGGGCTATTCGTCGCCAGAAGACAAAGCTCAGGACGATCCAGAGCCTTAGAGACCGTCAGCATGCTCCAAACCTTCATGCCCGCTTTGCAGAACAGTGTCTTTGCAGAACAGTCAGCAAGTTAGATGACGAGCCAGTACACACAAAGCTGGGCAGATGCCAGGCTTGGGTTCGGAACGACAACGAGCTCCCTGCCTTGTTCCGCAGCCCCAGTTGCGCATCCGGCATTCTTGCTACTGGAAGTCGAAGCTGGCCAAGTCAAGACTCCAGTGTGACTAGCAAACGAAGGACGAGCGTGCGGAGGTATCGCAGGCCATGGCCAGCAAATCTTTGTTGGACGGCTTCAGACTTCCGACCTATGTCAACCCGGCCTGACTGAACATAAATGTTGAATTATTGCAGCTGAATTTGTCGGCCTTCCAGGCATGTGCCGGGATGGCCTGTCCTGGATGGTTGTTTTAAGCGACCCATTGTATGACCTTCACAGGATGCATCCCCAGCTTACAGCTTCGCTGCTTTACAGCGGCAGCTGCAAACACCGCATGACTGCTTGAAGCAATTATGCACTGAAATTGTGCTGAATGGTTGTCAGCTAGCCGGCAGCAGCAAACGTCTCAAGTCGAGCCTCGGAACACGCGGTAGCCTACACATCAAGATGACGGTCCTCACACTGTGCCGAGGGCCATCAGTGACGCGACGTCCACTCCAGCGGCTGTGCCGCAACGCAGCAGGGCCTCGGCAAGAGCTGCAATCCTCTCAAAGTCGCTCAGAGTCTCGCCAGCCTCCTGGCTCTCTTTGGCAAGGCCGACCGCCTGAAGTCTTAAAGGAGGCATGAGCGGACGAAGCATTCCCATGAGCTATTTCTCGCTTAACTGCTCTCCAAGTCGACTTGACCATTAGCAACCGTTCTGTGCTTTATTTGGCTTATTTGGCAAATTCAGGTCGCACCTCCTGGTTGCGAGTTTGGAGAGACTCTATCTCCTCCACAAATCGAACACGAGCGGCCGGCCATGATGCAGCAGAGGTACCACATGTTGTCACTGCATGCTAGAACCGGCGCAGCACCCCACTTCTGGTCCTTCCAGAAACCATCATCCTCCAGTGCCGACAGGTCCTGTCGAAGTTTGCGATTCTCGCGGACAACCTGCCAGGAAAATGCAACTGAGATAGAGGAGTCTCACGTTTTGCTCGTGGGAATTTGCAGACGATGATTTCGCTACTGAAGCCGGAAGGGTGCTATGCTGAGAACTGCAGAACTCCTTCCTAAACCTGCGTCAGCACTCGGCCGCTGGGGGATGCTCGCAAGAGTTGGCGAGAAAACAACACTTCGATGGCACAAGTGCTGCCGCTGTCACACAGTTCCAGACACTCGTACGGTTGATGCCATAGAGCCTGATAGAGCCTGCATGCCTACAGTCTACTAACGAGACTCAGGGTAATGCTGGATTTTTTTACGTATCAACTCTATCATTTTGCTTTAACTTCAGTCTTGCTGCACAGGAACGACATCATGACAGGTCTTGCCATTCATCTTACGGCACCAAACCACCTGATGCACTCGATCACAACCCATAACGTCAGTCCGCCATGAAGCTTGACTGGGGAAGGGCTGTGGGCGAAGTGTGGCTTCGAGAGCACATGCTGAAACTGTGCCTCGTGGAGTATTCTAGTTGTAGCAGTTCCCCAAAGCCTAGCGAGAGGCCTCCAAGTAGCGCTTCTCCGTCATCTCGGCCTGGCTCAGTATCGAGCCATCAGCCCAGAAAAACTCAGACAACATCACTGGTTTCTGGAATCATGGATCAAACAAGGCTTCCCGGGTGCAGTACAAACCGCTTCCAGAGGCGACGTCAAGCGATTCTACTGCCTGGAGTCCATCCTATGTTTCGAACAGGGCACGGAAGGCTGAAGAGAATGGGCTTCCTGCTTACACTTGATAGTGCATGGGGACTGCCTGGGGCGTGCGACCTAATTTCATCTGGCGGAAGCGGCTCAAAGCCTACAGCCTGAATATACTTGCTGTTACTTTTTTGGGGGCTTGTTAAAGCTTCGGGGGGGGGGGTTGGAAGAAATGTCGAGCGGACCTCCTGCAGTGCGCGCTGCGCTTCATCCAGGGCCTGTCCATCTTCGCCTTAAGAGCTTTGCAGGCTTCTTTTGCCAGAAGGACAGTCTCATAGTCTCTTCTTGGCTCGGATTTTAGTCTCATCTGATTTGCAGTCCGCTTACGGATTTCTTCGCTCGCTTCATCCTGCTGGTTAAGGTGTTAAGCTTGTTCATGCCTGGGGCAAAACATGCCCAAACCAGTTCAAGGTTGAATCCTGTTCAGTCTCATGCAGCATCGGCTGCCGAAAGAGCTTCCCACAAGTATGAGGCTTTACAACATGGCTCTGCCGGAGCTGTTGGGCTCTCAGACGTCGGTAACTTCGCTTGGGGGCGAATGCTTGTTGCTGGTTGCAGCAGATCCTGCTGTAATGATCTAGTGGACGTGCAGTGTGGTGGTGAATGCAAGGCGCTTGCAGCTCAAGCTGCTATCAAATCCCACAAACACAGAGACTTGCAAGGTCCACGGACTGTGCCAGTCAAGCATGTTTTAACCCTTGATGCTTGCCCCTCTAGACTCTAGACGGTCCGCCCCTGCCCACTGCCAAGGCATTGGTGGCACCTCCATGCACCTTTATGATTACTGTTAGAATGCATAAACGGATGTGCACGTGGCTTGATCAGACAATGGCCTCTTGCACGGCGCAGCTCGGCCAGCTCCTGAAGATTCGTTGGCCCATCAGTTTGCGAACTGTTCGCAAAGCCGCGAAAGCCGGGTCGGAGCAGTTCACCAAGAGGGTGCACAGCGGGGCTCTGTTTACATTTCAATGAAGTGAAGTTGAACTGCCTAGCTGGGGCCGACCGTGAGCCTAAAGCCCCCTGCCACCTCACATGCCTTTGCATACCAAGGAGATCGAATGCGAGCACTTCCTTTCAGCGACTCTCCAGCTTGGCCCGCACGCACCCGCTATGTTCCGTCCTGAAGCAATCGCTGCATCTCCGGAGGCTCCGTTCCTGGCCCCTGGCAGCTACACGAAGACTCGGTGACATCCGCATTGCTGCGATACGCGCATTCTGAAACAGACTAGACACCCCGTTGAAACCACTCGCTCTAGTCTCCAAGGTTATGCCGTTGGCTCCTCAGGCTCTTCTTCTCCGACGAAGGTCTTCGATATTTAGGGCTGTTGCCGCAGCTGCTCTGGGACGGGCGTGTGCGGCTCTGAGCCGCCTGCTTCCGGGGTATACGGTCCTAGCCGGCTAGCGACTAGTGGCGACTCCTGTTCGTCCGCTTTGTCTTTCTCCACTCTTCCAAGGCGACGAGAGCTCGCCCTCGGAGGCCTCGCGGAGCTTTTCTTGAAGCTTCTGGATCACCTCCTCCTGCAGGCAGCGAAGAAAGAGAGGGCGGCTAATTTTTGGAATGCAAAAAACACAATGTATCTTTGTAGTGCAAGGGCTGTTGTTGCTGGTCACGGCCACGTGCCTTTGCGGCAACTTCTCGTCTGTAGGCTTCCAGCACGGGACCTCTTGGATTCGCGCGTGCTTCGACAAGCACCCACGGAAACGCCGCTCGCCTTCGGCCGACATGTTGCCGCTGTCCTGGGCCGTAGCACCCCGGCCAACTCGGGCAGTCACATCGTATGTATGTTTGCTGAAAGCACGGAGGAAAAGACCTAGCAGGGCAACACCAACGGTTTAAGTGTGTTAGGCATGTAAAGATGTCTGAGTATGCGGTCCGGGAGCCAGAAATGCCTACTAGCCTACGGGACAGACCAATCCCGTCACATGCCGGCCTGTCCGCGCGGAGGGGCTGATTCTAGCTCCTCGGGCTCACAGACACGAGCAGCTGCAGAGGCGATTACTCAAGTGCAAAGGGTGAAGCCCTTTTCAGTCGTTGAGCCTCGTTTGCAACACATTTCTCTCTCACCTCTCAAGCTTGTGCAGCACTGGGACAGACATAGCTTAGCTTTGTAAAATGAAGACTGGGTCGCTCTCTACGCCCCGAACCCCCAGTCGACGAGCTTCGCGGATATTAATTACCCCTCTGAGCACAAATCAGTTGACAGCTGCTCTGGAAGAAGAGCCAGACAGCTTTTCGCGTGTCCTCTATCCGCTTCCTCAAACGCTCCACTTCTGCACGGCCACGTCCCCGGCGGTCGTCGGGGCGCCTACCAGAGAGGCTCCGATGTGCTGTGACCGTGCGCAAATCCTGATGACTGCATCCCTTCCAATACAAGCCCTGCACTAGAAGGATACGCAAGCCCGATCGATGACGGCAGCACATCGCCTGTCGAGCGCGACCTTCAACCGCTGATTCTCCGCCTTCTGCTGATTCACTACACGCCTGGCAATGGCTTCGCAGGTGCTGCACACAGACCGGCGAGATAAACATACAAAACGCCAAACCTGCAAATGCGACTCCCGTGCTATTGGGTGTGGGCATGTCACAACTACCAAACACAATCTTTCTTCTTTCAGCTGGAAGGGCCGAAGGTCTTATTCAGTTTACTTGTCATGCCGCCACACGGAACAGACAGGCAGCAAGCGCAGCTGTTGCAACTTGTGGCAGCGGCACTCAAGCCCTTCGATCACATTTTCCAGATTGCGCTCCTAGGGCTGCAGTTTGCGAAAATGTGGAGCCCAGTGAATCCGACGACGGTCCTTTCGGCTCTGGAGGTTGGCCGCTGCTGCCTTGCGGTCACTTGAGCCCATCGTTAGAGGAGCCCATAAGCCTCCACTAGCTGAGGGCCCTGCGCCGGCACCGGTCTTGAGCGGAGACTGTCGCCTGTTTCAGGGAGATAGACTCCCCTTATAAGTTAAAGGTAAAGCGAGCTCGACTCCGCTGCCCTCAAACCCCTCCTTGGCGAGTCCCCGCCGTTGAGCAGTTCCAGCTCCAGTATCTGAGAAAGTACTGCAGCACGGATTGCATATGCCTTCTGATTGCAGACGATGGAAACGATGCTTCTTCTCGTGTCAGAAGGCCCCACCACGGTTCTTGATCTTCTACCACCAGTGCAAACAGATACCTCTTGATTCAAAGGAAGCCTCATTGACTCATGGGACTGCCAAAAGCTCAGTGCACGACCCGACTTTCCAGCCTAGAGCTGCGGAGGTGAACCTTTGTCGCGCACCCATCGAAGTTCGAAAGCTTGCCCCTCCAAATACGTTTCCACCTGCTCACGGTCGAAGCGCAACTCCATCGCCACGTGCTCGGCTTGAAGCAGCCTCCAAGAGCAGCTTTGAAGCGCCCTCCGGCCCTCGGACATGACAACCAAGGACCTCGGGCCTGTCTGCCATGTCACGCTCTGCACGACGTGAGGAAGCCAACTCTTCTTCAAGCCTCGCTCGAGCGGCCGCAACTGTTGCTGCATAACGAAGAAGTGGTCTCGGGTCCCAGACTTGCGCAACTGCAGGTCGAGCCGCATGTACTCCTGTAGTGCGACTTTGGACACCGTGCTGCTCGGAAGCTTGCATTCTTCCGGACCGGATATCCCCAACAATGCGCACATCTGCACAGTAACACACTTGACATACTTTCGGCTCAAGGTTCCTCTTCCCGCTGGGCCCAGTCTCCCTCGCCTCAGCCAATGATGAGCAGCACGTCCATTTCCGGAGAAAAAACAGAGCTCCATGGGTTGAAGATGGTATTGAACCAGTATGATCACACCTTCTTCGGGGCCTTGTTTTGCTAGGACTAGCCGGCCAATGCTTTCTCACGTGTAGCGGCTCATGCAGGTTTCCTGTGAACAATAGCAAACTATTCCAGCATGGCGCGACGCTTCTTGCGGCCGGTGCTGTGTCTGCCCTGGGGCCACTGCCGGAAGCGTTCCTGGCTCGTCGGAGGTCGAAAAGGAGCTCGGCAACGGTTCGTTCCTTCTCCTGCTACTGTACTGTACTGTAGCTGCCAACAGCCCCGCTACAACTCTCGCTTCTGCCCGAGCGGTCTGCCTTCCTCCCACCGCTAGCCTCGTTCAGACTGAAAACACCAATTGCCCTGAAATCTTGTCCTCCAGCTCGGCTTGCAGTTGCTTGACCACATGTCGCTCCTGTGACGGCGCGGGTCAAGGGATGTGTGCTTTTTTGGATCAGTTTCTCTCTGATTCCCTGCCCTGACCTTCTCCAGCTCCTGCCGGGCATCCACCTGAAGCAGACGGCATGTGGAAGAATGAATTAGACTGATAGCACCCGAAAGCGCCGACATGGGCCAAGGAAAAGGGCCACTTCTTGGTGTCTGGTCGAAAGGCACCGCAACAGATGCCGTAAGCCCGCTATCCGAAACCGTCTGCATTCTCTACGCATGTTTATGAGAAGAGTCGGCGGCTTGAACTTGTACCGATTTCGAGTCACTGGAACCCGAAGTACATGTACATATATATATATATATGTATATAGATTGATGTCTACATAATGTGCGTATGTATGCATGCATGTATGTATGTGTATATTTATGTATGTATGTATGTACGTATGTATGTATGTATGTATGTGTATATGTCAGCATGTGTATGTGTATGTAGATGTATATGCGTGCGTGTGTGTGTGTGTAACTGACATACCGCGTGAGAAATGTGCTCATGAAAACACATGGCACGCATTCACTGTGTTTGAGATACACACCCTGCAATATCCCGGCAATCTAGTACAAGCTCGCGATACGAAAATGGAAGCCCGTGGACCAACGCCTACATAGGTACATATATGAAAAACATGCCTGATGTCATATCGAGTTCGACCTCAGAACCCAGCCATCTATCTCTGCAAAGCTACGGCTGGATATGTGCACGTAGAAGGAGATCAGTCATGTCATCGTTCATCTGATATGTCTGCTCTTTCGCATACTGCAAATTCGGGCCCTTTTAGGTCCCCAAAATAGTACGGCACCCTTAAAAGGAGGACCCTAAAAGGGACCCCAATTTAGAGAACCGCCCATGTGCAAAGTCACCCATGGTGACTTGTTGACAAAAGCTCTTCCAGCAGTTCTCACATAATCGCAAAAGCGAAACCTTACGTCCAAGCAGACATGATGGAAACAAACATCTCAAAAACAATCCTTATTGAGTTTCACAATCCTACAGAATTTAACCTCGGGCGACCGCTTGAAGTGCTCCGGGTGTGGTGTCAGAGCTGCGTGCAAAGAACTGCACAATCTTTTTGAAGGCTTTAGGCGATTTGAAGCAAAAGGAGCTCTGAAGAGAAAACACAACACGCCCGATCCCTTGTCCGCCAGGTCTCGAAACAAAACCTGAAGCCCAAATCCAAAAGAACAGCATTAAGCATTTAGTCCAATTTAGTCAGGCTGTATTGGTCTGGGGCTCAGAAAGTTCAGGGTTGTCGCACTGAGACTTGTGTGGCTCGAAACGGAGCAAGCCTCCAACCTGCGCTTGTAGCTTTCCAGCTGCGTCTCTGCATTGTAGAGCTTGTCGCGGAGCTGTCGGGGAAAAACGGTCTTTTCTATTGTTGCAACTCCTACTCCAGCAGCAACAGTCACAAGACAGTCAGTCTACTTCGGCAATGATGAAAACCGTACAGGGAATATGCCATGGTGCTTCCATGCCTCGCGGGTTCCTTTGACTTCCAACTTGAGCTCCTGGCTCACGAACAGCAATTCATCTGGCAACTAGTTCAGAAGTCGTAGCTTTGACGATGCTCGTTCTACCGGGACCTCGGAGACTCGCGCGACTACATGTGGCTGCACTCTTGAAGCAACGTGTCGCCTTGATAAACGGAGGCGCTGTGTCGCCGGCAGAGAGAAGGACGGACAAAGACCTGCCACTTGATGCCACTCTTCAAGACGAAGCAGACTTACTGCAAAATTCGGTAATTCCAGCAAATGACGAGACATCTGCGATGCGGTGGCATCAGGCTCCACTTCAGCCTTGGCTTCTGGAGAGCTTCTTCGCGAGCCGACTCCTGCTTGTAAAAACATGTGACCCTGACTCTATACCGTGCATTGCATAAAGCCAGCCGGCTGGGGCTGCTGGCAGATTGCATGCTATGAGCACTCTGAACTGTGAACATAATTTGACACCTGCTGTAGGATATATAATATGCGGCAGAACGTGCGCGTGTCTTGAGCCGGCGGATTCTCACAGGAGCATTTTGACCGCCGGCCAAGCCGCTATTTCCAGACTGTGCCTCTATGGGTCCTGTGAGTTGGCATTCTATTCTTGTGGTTGGAGGTGTTCTGGTTTAACGGATCTGCTCCTGCCGGCGCACGGCATCCAATTCCTGCTGCAGGGTCTGCCGCTCCTTGCCGGAAAGGGGTGAATGCTGGATTCTTTGAGGGCCCTGCTGTAGCCGAGAGTTTCCGGTCTCGTTGCATTTCAGTCACTGCGCAACTGCATGCTCCATGATTTCATGTCTGCCCTGCAGCCTGCTCGGACGCGAACAGCCTCGACCTCGTGTCAGGACAAACTGCGGCCGCACTAAACCAAGGCATCCTATGCAGTAACTGCCATCAGCTGCCTGGTTACAAGACCCTTTTCAGAGAAAGCCGCCATCCTCCAGATCGAAACTGTGGCGCCTTCCCATGACGACACTCTTTGGGTCGTCGGGCTGGAACAGTCGGGTCTCTTCAACCTGTATTGCAATCTGCCTGCCAGGCACGGGCGACGGGCTCGGGCTTGCCAGTGCCGAGAGAAGTGTGCAATAAGCCGCCCAGCCCATGACCATGGCAACCGCAAAGGGCTGGGCTTGGCTCACGCCCTCTGCCTTGGCATCGTAGAGGGAGGAGTAAAGTAGACTTCCCAGATTGGAAGCCCCTCCAGCTATGGCAACCACCACCGACTGGGCCTTTCCCTGATCCTCTGTGAATCGCTCCGCCAGCAAAGCCGAGGAAGCAGCGATGGTGCAGGCCCCGGCGGCCTGCAAAAAGGCGGCCACTGCGCAGAAGAGGGATCCCAAGGGTGCAAAGAGCAGCATTGAAAGCGAAACTGCCCCCATCAGGGTGCATCGTTCCACGACCGTCTCTACAGAGTACCTGTCGACGAACCAAGGGCCTGCCAGGGTAGAGGTCGCGCTTATCATGAAGAAGACTCCCATGGCGCCTTCCAAGGTTCCCTGGCGCCAGTCGTAGGCTGACAGCACAAAGCTTTTCAGAAGCGACATCACACTGAGCCCGAACAGGGCCAGGAACTTCGCAATGCACCACCGCAGCAAGAACGGGTTCTGTATCGCGAAGTATAGCGCTGCGAAGACGTTTAGAGAGGAAGATGCAGGATTCAGGCCTACAGGTCGAGACTCCTCAATGCGACAGGCGACCACTGACCCGAAGGAAAAGATTGTGAGTAAAACCACCCACATGAAGGTGTAGTCCACGAACTCTTGTCGCAAGATGACCACACCAACAATCCATCCAATCAGCTGCCCGGCATTCGCAAAGATGATCTTTACTGTAAACGAAACACTCCGATTTCCACCACAGTCTCCGAGGATTGCATGGAATGTTGGGAAGAAGGCGGCAGAAGCGCTGGAACAGGCGAATGCAAGAAACCTCAACGCAATGACATCCTGGCTAACCAAATTGAGGAGGAGAAACCTCGGTTTGGAGGACTCGCGCCTATCTCGTGTACTTTGTTTGCGTCGTCGGAGGTGGATCACACAGAGCAGCTGCCTACTGTAGCATGCGGACCGAGCGACAGAAACGTGGCCAGGATGCTAGTGCGCAAAGCAGGCAGCCGACCATGTCGGTCACTGACTGCCCCAATCACTGGAACCACGAACATGCTCATGATGCCTGACAAGAGCGAGATTCACCACGATGCTTCGGAACCGATGCAGCAATTCATCAGCACTCTCTCCTGGTCTCCCTCCACAGTGAGGGATGTTTGCCACATGCTGGTGTAAACAAGTTGCATACCGCGCGCATTCGGGGAAGGGGTGGGACATCGCACAAAGTCTCTCAAAGGCCTTTGCAGTGAAGGACTGTTCTCTGAGGTCCGGTGTTGAGCTGTTGAGTGCAAAACCTTCGGAAGCTCTCCAGCCTTCAGTTGCAGACAGCATGGCTGACTGTCTCACAGCAGACTGCACGACGTACTTCTTGTCACCACAGAAGGAGCTGCCTCGACACCGCAGGAGGGGCCCGACCTTTCAAACTCCAGGCCTCGGGCACTCCAGATGGGCGAGCCTGAGAAAATCTCGCCGCCAGCTTCGTCGCACTTTATGAACGAGCGAAGCACCGGATCCATCAACATGTGCCTTGGGACCCGGGCGTTAGCTCTGTTGGCGAGGCTGCAATGTTCAGGGTACTTCCAGGAGCCACTACAGCCTTTAGACAGCATACTATAACAATGGCAGAAGGCTGGCCGTACCGGACGCTTCTCAGACCTACTATGAGAAGGGAAGGCCAAAAATATTATGGCCACAACATGACATCAAACACCTGCGGACTGCAGCACCATGGCATTGCTACAAATAGTGCCTTGGGCACTGCGGGCCTAAGGCCTAAGGTCTGTGTCGCGCCAGTGTTCTTTCACAGGAAGCTTGAGATGAGCGCTGCAGCTTCACCCGACGGAGGCCAAGACCATCAAGGCATGACGACTCCCAGGCCTGAACTGCAAGACACCCCGTCAAGTTCCTTTCAAGGCACCTCAAAGTAAAAACGATATTGAAGAGGCAGGCAGTGATGAACACGGGCCAGGCTTTCACGAAGCTTGCTTCGACTTCGGTCCGCCATTTCGACTCAGAGCTGTTCGTCATCCGAGTTCCGATGCTCATGGCACATGGCGGCACAGGGTTAACTTCTACTTGTCCCTAAATTTAGCTTGAGGAAGCTGTGTGCTGAGCTGTCGCCCCGAGCATGTTTCCAGCGTTGTTACGGGCACCGTGAGGGCACCGTGACCTGACATACAGCGGATATGCTCGTAGCTAGGGCGGCTATTCCAAACATTATACAACGGCAGAATCTCCCTTGCTTTGCATGGATGACTCGACTGCATGTTCTGCCCCCCTGGAGAGAACATGCCACGCAGTCATGCGGCTCCGCCCCCTTGTTACACCACCACTCAAAAACAGGTCAACGGATGACATCGCACATCATCCTGCATCGACAACAATGCGCAGCCGGGTGATAAGCAATCCCTTGCACTACCTACCTTCTCCACAAGCATAAACTAAACGGAAGAGCAGTTGATGTATTTCCGCATGGCGATGTATGAGTTTCTTTTGGCAGTGGCTGGAAATGCCGGGCACTATCGCAGGGTGTCCTGGACCAATCACATCTGGAAGCAGCGTTCTCCACAGATGTGATACAGCATGCAGCAGACAGGAGGATGCTAACCTCGATTCCATCTGAGCACTGCACTCCAGGCGCTCTATCTGGCGACGATGCTGGACCTGCGCAAGCGAACCATACTTCAACCCGAACAGCCTGCGGCGCAGAGCAGAGCAGGACCGACTTACCAATTGCAGTCTTAGCCAGGGAGGTTCGGATACGGCCCACAAATCGACATGTCATTTAAAGAGCTTCGGTTCTGTGGTGTAACGGATGGTGCATCCACAACTGTACGGGTTGCACCTCGACAGGGCCGAGACCCTGCGGCGCGTGCACCTGATGATGTAGGTGCCCAGAGCGCTTCTCAAATGCATTGCTCGCAACAAGTCGTTCTCTCGGTGGCTACGATGATACAAGTTTTGCCCTCATGCGCGAACAAATTGTGCGAGGTGATTGCAGCTGCAGCGCTGTCAGGCTGTTCACCAACCAAGAAATCGCCCCCCTAAGCTCTGAATCCCCACCGCGCTCTGCGACAGCAGGCTCTTCTACGTAATGTACTTGCAATATCTTCGTCGGCGACGGGACGACGAGGACGGAGGCAATAAAGACAGCGGGTGCTGGTAGTCGCACTGGCGCTGGTACTGTTACTCGTGCTCGTCCTGGTGCCAGTACTGGTACTGGTACTGCCACTGCTACCACTACCACTACTAAGTCACTACTACTCCTGCTGCTGCTGCTGCTACTGCTACTTGGTTTTCACCGCAGTGTAAAGTAGAATGTCGAGTGACCTTTCGACCGCCAAAAGAAATAACCTAGAATGAGACCACCGCCACGAAGACGGTCGTCTCCTGACTCTCGCTCTTGATACCTCAAGACTTGCCTCAAGGCTCTTTTGCTCTCTTTTCGATCCGCCTCGCGGGAGCCGCTACGAGCATGGCTTTGTGTCTGGCTCGGACCATCCGAGGCCTCCAAAGCCGCAGAAAAGGAAAAGGACCATAAAGTCAGCCGCATCATGCTGCAACAAACACAATCCCATCACATGCTGCGCAAATCTACACTCGGCCGCTTCTTGCTATCGCCGTGCTGCCTATGCACTGTTGAAGGCATGCTCTTCGCACCTTGCGACCGCGAGGAGGGGAGGCGACCTTTAGCCAAGAAGATAAAACTTGGGAGATGTGATCAAGCCATGCTAACCACCCGCGGCTTGGTCTTCAGATCATGAAACTCCACACACTAGATGCCCAGACCTCTTCTGCTCTGCGGAAGGCTCGCAAGAGAGCCTCGCTCGGGTCGGCAGCAGTCTTTCGAAGACTCAGATGACCGCACACATTCCCCAAAAGACTTGGCTATGGCGGCTATGGCTGCATTCATTGAACAGCGCCTGGGCGACTGCATACGACTTTGATGCAACCATGCTCAGCTACAATCGTACTTGCTCCAGTCATCTGCGAAACCAAAATGGTAAAATGGTAGTTTCGTGAAGCTGCTTTGCGGTGCCTCCTTGTGAAAGAAACCTCGCTTGTCCAGATTGAGAGCGTGGGCTAGCTTGGCAAAGTCGTCGGCCTGTACACTGAGTCCGCCAGTAGCCCGAGCAGTGGCCGGGCGGACCAACATCACCGCGACGCAAGCAACGAAACGGTCTTCATCTGTGCGGTCGGCCTGTAGACTCAAGTGGTGTCGACTGCATGCTGCTTGGAAGGCTTCGAAGGACACCTTGCCGTGCCTCGGAGGGTGGAGGAGCCCAGTGAGAAGGGAACTTGCAGGCACTTCGCTGTTTCTTGCCATGCACTGCCCCGGCAGGCCCCGGGCTGTTGCAACGTGAACCAAAAAGGCTTGGGCTCCCAGGCATCTGCGGATCCAGGCCCGTGAGCAGCTTCACGAGGCTCAGTTCTTGCCGCTGCAAAGCCAAGCGAAGAGCCTGCAACCGTGGCGCCCCTCTCAAAATCATGCATCGCAACATAGCGGCAACCTCTGTATTATGTCACGAGCCAGTACCTCATAGCCGACATACAGATGTATGGGTATAGATATATACATAATATATATATATATATACGAAGAGTAAATATTATTTACATATGTATATTATTTACATATGTATATTTCTATACATACATACATACATACATACATACATACATACATATACATACAAAGAGAGAGACATAGACATAGAGATAATCTGATATTCAAATCATATTCTTCGTGTGAAGCTAGAAAACAGCCAGTCCTCAGCAGCAGGACGCCGTGCAGAGCGATGAGGCGAGCCGTCCTGTCTCGAACTCTTCGCAACAAACCAAATAGTATTCACCAAAGCTTCAATGAACTTGAACGATTCTAATCAAAAGAGTTCTGACTGCGTTAGCCACACCGAAGACAATGGCTCAAACTAGCTACATGGGGGTTTCCAAAAATTGGGGACCCTAATATAGTACCCTAAATAGTAGGATCCCTATTATAAGGACCCCAAAAATAAGGTACCCCTGGGCCCCAAAATAAGGTACCCCTCATTATCAGAAACCCCCACATACCATCCATCCGACACTCCCCGGATGAGGCCCCCAGGGCCCGGACCCGAGATCGCTCCGCCAGCTGCTGCCGCAGGGCATCCTTGAAGATGCAGCGGGATAGTATATATATATATAGATAATATATAAATATATATATATATATAATATAATATATAATATATAATATATAATACAATATATATATATATATAATATAATATATAAATGTAATAAGACATTAGACTGTCCACGTCCCACGGACTTTGGGCACGGGATTTGGGAAGTTGACATTTCCCAATCTACCTTCCAGGCCTCTGGCCTCATAATGTCAACCTCATATTTTCAATCCCCCGCGCAACTGCAAAATCCAATTCCCAGAACCCTTTGTCTGCAGAATCCAAGCGGCCGGAGCGGAACAAATGAAACCAGAATCTTGCTTCTATAAATGAAAGCTCAAAGGAACTGAAAAGGCTTTAACGCTCGGCTCTAAGCTGGGCTGCGACACTGCTGACTTCAATGCCGCGAACACTGCAGAAGCACAAGTTAGGATGCGGACTCTGATTACGGAGGCTGTGGCTCACATCCTTGGGAAGGGGGCCTTTCTTAATATGAAGTGAAAATTAGCATGGACTCTATGGACTTGGTTTTGGAGTGCCAACCTGGTGTTGAATGCTCCGGTCTCCTTAGCGGTCCGTTTGATACCTGCTCATTGCAGCCTCAAGCCACCTGAGTCAGGCACATTCTCTTGAATCAGGTCGAAGCATCGCGCCTGCAGAAGCGAATCTCTGAGGACTTCCCCGAGAGGACTTTCGAAATTTCCGCACTTCAGAGGCTGCCATCTTACAGTTGCATCATGCCCCCGCGGCGCTGAGATGTTCCGACTTTTCATAGGGCTGAAGCGTCTGGTATCTCCTGTACAACCTCGGCTGCCCTCAACGAAATACTTGTTGTGCATCCAGCCTTCTGCATCTCTCTGCATCTCATTATCCGACTAGGGACTGTCTTATCCCTCACATTCAGCGCTCAACAGCTTGAAGCTCTGCAACCTTCCAAAGAGAACAGGCAGAACACAATCTGCGATGGAATGCACCCAAGGGGTTGTTCCAAACTGGTGTTGCCTGGCAGGTACTTCTTGAAACAGTACTTCCATGAACGTCTTGGGTGACTGTACTTGGGGGGCAGCGACCCGCTTTTAGAACAACTCCCAGCTGACACTTTCATGAGCTGTGTCGCCCACAGCAAAAACCTTTGCAGCGGTCCATTTCATGGAACCGCCGCAGAATACACGACATGTGCCGTCCATGCACGCGGACTCTCGAAACATGTAGGTGCTTCATTTTACTTTTCGAGTCGACGATAACCTGAAGGGCACTTATCGAAGAGACTGGAGCTGTTCTCTTCTGCTTCTACGGCAAGCTCATGCACAGCTGGCACGAAGCCGAGAAGGACTGCCGAAGAGACGTCACAGAAACATGCGTGCATGGTGACATATGCAGGCTGAGTAGCAGCACCTCTGTTGTAATGTGAGGAGGGCTCTCTTGCCACACTCCAGGAAGCTTGGCCTTAGATGCCTGAGCCGTAAGCCAAGGTCCTACGATGATCTGAGCTCAACTGGCGCTGGCAAACCATGACTCCTCGACCCCTCGTCGTGGCCCGGGTAGCACGTGCACAGAAAGACTTCGTTGCTAGGACTGAGCGTTGCTTGAGGTAAGCTGCAACTAAGATCAGAGCAATGCCGTCCGTTTACCGAGTGTCAGGCTCCTACACTCTGGGAGTCCTACACTCCGGGAGCACAATTTAGAGAAATCCCGGCTTCTCGCCTGGATCTAGTTGCAAACCTCGTCCTGGTGCAGGATGTTGGTAAGTCTGGGCTAGAAGCTGACTGGGCTGGGCAGAACGAATAACTGAATAACTCGCAGGCACGTGCTGACACGGGTACTTCAAGTTAAAACGGGCTGCGATAACTAAAGCAACGAAATGGCTCAGCCGCCGGGAAATACAAGCGAGTGTGGAACACTTTTGCACCTCCCAGCAAGCTGTGGGCACACGCGCGTCCGGCGCAGCCCCACAGCTGAAACCGAGCACGTGCACGACTCCTTGCAGGCAGCCACAGTCAGACGCAAAACGTAGCGCGTCGTAAACCAAGAGTGCAGAATAGCTGAGACAGGCTTCGAGAGTCTTACAGGGCCAACAAACGAGCCGACCTGTAGAGGCGCTATGTTGTCGTGGCGGAAGGGTACCCTGCTTACCGGTCGCGGCTGTGGGCTGTCCTGCCAGCACTTAGCGCAGCGCCTGCTCAGATCTCTGCACATGCTCCTGTCCACAGGAACTCTCTCTTGCGATGTTGCTGAGTTTTGAACACTGTAAGCGTAATGTTAGAACAGCTCCAAAACTCGCCGACCAATCCTTTCACAAATTAGACTTCGGCATTAATCTCCAACACGCTGAGATGCATGGCACCATCATCCACAATCGAGTTGGCAAGGCACGTACGGCATGTGGCTGACCCTCAGAGAGTGCACCGCGCCTGAAACGAGTTCGACTGCTCCATGTCAGAGACTTTCTGACGCTGGTTGGGATCGAAATATGTGAGCTTGACCTCCAGCCAGTATGAGATTTATATGCCTTACAGTCTCCGTCAGCCCTCCGTCAACTGCAAGGCTTCGGTTGCTGTCTTGCGGAATCTCGCGAAAGCACTCCGCACGGCATGGACGGACATCTCTGTGCCCCAGGCAGCATGGTCCCCCAGAGCCCCGACCTCGCAGGCAAGGGCCAAGGGCCAGGAAGTGCACACGTGGAGAAGCAACACAAGAACAAGCAATTACATGATGATGATGATGATGATGCTGATGCTGATGCTGATGATGATGATGCGCAGTGAAGAGGGCACCGTTGGGGCGAGCTCCTTGACACGGCTACGGTGCAGCAGCCCGCCTCCGCCGGAGGCCAGGATGCCTTCGCATCCACCAGGAACTCCTGGAGAAAAGGGCTTGGAGCTGCCTAACTATCGAAACATGGCTTTGGGATGATGTTAGGAGGCTGCGCACAGGCTCGGTGAATGAAGGCAAACATATGTATGTCGTGGCCAAGACTAGAAGGATTTGACGAGTCTGACCCGAGACTTGCAATTGGGCCTGGAACTTGTTGTCAGACACCGCGTAGTCGTTCAAAGCCTTGACCCCGAATGCAGTCAGATGCCACGTCTGGACTTTGCCCAGAAACTAAGCCGCCGGCAACCGTCTCTCTGTCCTCGCAGACAGCAGTTCGGTTTCTTCCGTCATTTTCGCATGTAGATCCCTGGATGCAATGGGTTGTGCAACTCACAAACTTTGACCATCTGTCCTCATTCCAGGCAGGCAGGCCTGTGAGAATCTCCAGCCTTTTTTCAGCAAGACGGAGCTGTGCAGCGGGACATGAGACTTCAGATTCAAACCAAAACGACGAGCTTTCGAAATGGCCGTTTTAAGCTTCGCACGCCACCACTCCGAGGGCAAATGCATCTGTCTTTTCCTCGGAGGGTGGGTGCACATCCAACAGTTTGTCAGAAGATGCAGGACGACTGCCACGAGGCTTTTGGGAGCTTTGTCTGTCAAGGGTCGTTGGCCGGACGCATCATCAGCTCGGGTGCCATGTAGCCGGGAGAACCAACCTCGGATTCCGCAAAGAGACAGCTGCCTCGCCGGAGCTGCGCTTTCTAGAGGTATAGGGTCAAGAAAGCCGGGCAGCCACAATGCCGGTGGTGCCGTGCGTTCTGGAACCCTTCACCTAGATGAAGGCATGTGCAAGTATGCTCGCTCTGCTGCGTACAGAGCAGCAAAGACATGACATCGCAAGACAAAGCTAGAGTGCGCATGCCTGGTCCTTTGCGAGGCCAAAGTCAGCAAGGCGCGCATGGCGCAAGGCTCCATCCATTAGGATATTGCTGCCTCAAGCTATCGCGGATAGTGGCGGATAGTGGTTGCGCGACGTTGGCATGCATGGTCCATAATGGTCCCAAGAGGTAAAACGTACGCTCTCCAGCGAGTGTAAGACACGAGCTTTTGATGTCACGGTGAACCATCTTCTTCCCGTGGAGGAAAGACACGGCTCTGACTATCCTGAGACCGGCACATGCACTGAAATCGGATCACTCGACATAAATTTGGCTGAGCATGTCGAACCTGTCATGCTGGCATTTGCATCTTCAGGATTTCCTTTCCACTGTCACAGGACACAATCATTCACGCTATCACAAGTTGTTTCTCAATCCTCTCTCCGAATCCGAAGGAGGGCGGCAAACTGTTCATCACACTTGGCCTCGCACTGGCTGAAGCAGGTGGCTCTGGCCGCCCAGACCATGGAACCCAACGCTGCCGCCAGGGTGCCACCCTCCATTAGGGGCCTCATGGCAGGAGAAGTCCCCTTCATGGTCAGACCCAATACATCGTATATTGCACACCGTAGCTCATTGAAAGCTCTGAGGTGTGCAGATGCCACTATCCAATGCCGAGTCACATGACAATGAGCTGCTCCGGTCCTGCTGAACTGCGTTGGCAACAGTCTTGCTGCAGGTTGCTGCTCATCTCCATAATCTCTTCACGGGCAGGGTGCTAAGCTGCTAGACCCCCTTTACAAGCATCATGATTGGCTCCTGAATTGCCCTGCAACCTGCAACTTCACACTCCTTGCACTACAGTAGCGGTTTGCCTGTCCTGTTTGCGATCTCCCGAGGATCTCGAGGATGTGCGGATGACGGCACTGACAAAGGGCTTCCTCAGAAGGCAGACGGTCAATCTCCCTAGGAGATCTGGGCAGAGTGAAGAGACTGTCGTGCTGTCCATAGAAATCTCCAGCCGCTTCCCTTCGAGCACCAATGCATCGGGGCTGCCAGCTCTCGGTCGAAGTTGTAAGGCATGCCACCTGGCTCGAGCTACGCCAAAGCTCAATTCGGAGACGGAAAGATTTGGCTGGCCGACCAGCGGGGTCGCTGTGGAAGCGCTTCACCGCCACACTGCCATACCTGGTGCAAGAGAATCTGAGAGAGGGAGAGAGAGAGAGAGAGAGCATGTCTACAGGCCAACATAGTGCAACGCAAGGGCCCGCTGCGGTGCGTTGCACGGCAAACGCTGCAACCGACAACATCTTATCAAAAATCGATCGCCGGCCCAGACGTCGTCAGTTTCACCCGTTACGTTTAGAAGGGGGAGCCGTCTCGTTTGTCACAGGTAGCAGCAGAGTAGTAGTAGTAGTAGTAGTAGTAGTAGTAGCAGCAGTAGTAGTAGTAGTAGTAGCAGCAGCAGCAGCAGCAACACCAGGAGGAGCAGCAGCGGCAGTAGCGCTAGTCACTAGTGGCTCTTCTCCCACCTTGGCAGGGAGCCGCGGTAGACCGTGGATGCCGCCCCCTGTGCGTAATAGGCGAGCTTGATTTCAGCAGCCGCGCGAGGCGAGAGAGACAAGCGAGAAGCAGAAGCAAGAAACTGAATCGGCCTTGCCAAGGATGTTCCCGGCATTCCAGTTGAGACCTCGGTTAGGAAGAGCTTCTTATGCCCTCGGCCATGACTTGTGTTCAGGCCCCCACAAGCATCCCGCAGCGTCTGATAGTTCATTACTTCGCCACGGCTGGCATCATCCGTCGCCACCACGATCCTGGCACTCTCTGACAAACATGGGGTTCGCGTTCAGCGTTGCCGGAGTCCAGCTTCAGCATGCACCCCTATCGTGCAACTCTATAACCAATGCACCCATGATCCCGGGAAACCCTGTACACTTCATCCTTCCTTATCCTCATATCGCGAAGAACACAACCAACGCCAAGTTGCATGGGCGCTGCGGCACTCTGTGTTCCGGGTCGCGCAGCGCCTCGGTCTGTGCAAGGTTTCGGAAATAGCTGCCAAACCCTGATCAATGCATTGTCGCAGTGAATGCTTCCATTCATGTACAAGCAAATTACTTGTTTGGCTAGGCTTCCATCCCACTATGGCCTGTGATGCAACAAGTTGACAGGAGGCCGGCGCACCTATGACGGTGCCCTGCGCAGTAGGCTTGACCTGGATAGCACCTGGAGTTGTGCCAGGGGGGTTTCCTTCGGGACCACGGCTGAACACGAGGTCTGTTCTCATATCTCGAATTGCAGCACAGCCCTACAACCTGCGCTGTTCGGCCTCCTTCCAGGTCCTTGGTTTGCACCGCATGGGTCTTCTTGGGCGCGCAGCCGAAGATGTCCCCGAGGCAGTTGAACAAAGCCTTCCGGAAGTACCAGGCGACCTCGGAAAGTGCACAGGCCAAGAACTGACCAAGAACCCAAGGGTGGGACCTGGGGCCTAGGGGCCTAGATTCGTTGCCTTCATGCACTTGTTCGTGTTCGCCAAGGCGCGATGAGGCCCAGGACGGCAAGACCGGCAACAGTTGCGCCAACGGCTAAGCGAACCGCCATCGAGACGGTGGCTCGTGCAACGAGGAATAAGCGGGCGAGAGGACGGATCCACTCAGGCGGGCTTGCTGAGAGAGTGGGTGTGTGTGTGTGTGTGTGTGAAGGGACGGGCTGTCACTGCTAGGTGCACGATTTGAGGCAACCAGCTATCTAAACTGCCGAAATAGTCAAACCGTTCTCACCGTGTCGATGGCTGTTGTGTTCGTGTTCCGTAGGAAGGAGCTCAAGAGTGGCATGTCTGACCCTGCTGGCATGGTGAAGCTATTTGGTCTGAAAATGTCTGAAACCAGAATGGCCACCGGAGCATAGCTGCGGCATTGACTGTTCGGAAGCAGGAGAACAAGTGCATTGCAAAGACTCCACTCCAAGCGATGTACTTCCTGGATGCCCCCAGTCAGCGCCTGAAGCTCTTCGTTCTTTTGCCTTGCGGCATCACCTGCCACGTCGAACGTGCACACCAACGATTTCGAGCTCCCAGCAAGGGCAGCACCAGGTGGTGAAGGGCTGCGCCGCTGAAGTTCCAGGTTGTCCCCTCAATCAGGCGAGCCACGTCACAAACAAGCATGGGTGCTTCATGCGACATGAAACGAAGCACACACACCTGTTGACCTGTTGACTCGGGCGGGCACGAAGGACACCCTGCATCCGCACCTTCCGCAGAGCTTTCACTGGATACAGTGCACGAGGGAAGGCGAACCAAAGCAACTCAGTCCGGATCTACTTACGTGTCTGGGAGCTTTCAAGGCTTTTGACTCGCTTCTGATGCCTGGAGCTCGTCGTTCTGATGCCTCGCCGCTGCGAGCGCCGCTTCACCTTGCAGTCGGCTGTCTTAAGCTTAGGAGCATGCTCAAGCAGCAGCCGCTTGTATAGGATGTGACAGGTTTCGGTATGGTAGAGTGCTCGATGACACACCGTTTCACATACCGGGTCAACAGATGTTAGCACTCTATCATGCATGCACAGGTCGTTCACGACTGTGGATCTCAAACTCCTTCAGCCTGCACAAACAAAAGTTGACAAGACAGGCTGCTTACTGAGAAGAATGTCGACCAAACAAGCGTTGTCTGCGGTCTTTTGTGTGGATGTGGGTGCAGTGTCCACTCGGCATAGAAGCGTGCCATCAACAACATGGTCCCGAATGGGTACATAGTCCATCTATCTCGTACGGTGGGTGCAACGAACCCACCCGGCCTGGAGCGTCTGGAGGCGGGGAGGGGCTTCGCCGCTGAAGCTGCAGGTTCTCGCCTTTGTTGTCTTTGCAGGAGGTCGTGGGCAGGTGGCGCGCTCGTTGAAGTCAGGCGGCGCTACAACAGCTTCATATCATGCATGGAACACAAATATCAGCTTTCGCGGAGCGGCTTTGAACTTTGCCGGACATGTCTGTTCGCCATTTTGCTCGCACATCGGCGTCAAGACTGTGGGGCCATGATTTCGTGAACTTGTCTTGGAACGCAGAACCATGAACCCAGAGCTCTGCACTGACAAGGCCTTGCCTTCCATTGACGCAAAGCAGTGTTTCCGCGGTTGTCCTTAGGGGACCTTTCGCGACTTCATAGGCCATGGCAAGCTCTTTTCGGGGATGTTGCCATGATGCGGGGGCCCCCTTTCACACGATCCTTCTGTGGGCACATGGTCTTGCTGCCGAACTTCCCCTGGACGTTGTCCAGTCGATTCCATGCATCACATGTGCTTGGAAATGTGCATGCCTTTGTGGACACACCCCGCCAGATTGTCGGGCTTCCCGTATGCCTCCTAACAACAGTGCCCAAATTACCCAGACCGGCTTAGGGACAGCAGACAAGGAAGGTGGGCCGGGCACGGCATCTGCCTGCCTCGGCTTTGTTGGTTTTGCGGACAAGATGCATGCCACGAACCTCCGTTCCGGCCCATGACAAGAAATTGAACATATGTGGCCTGTTTCACGCTTTCTTTCGGGTGCCTCAGCTTCAGCAACCGTTCTCTATGGTTCGTAGGCAGCAATATGCCGGAAGCTAAAGCCTGAAGGCGACAGGAACAGGCGCGCCTGGGTTTGCAGACGTGATGCAAAACTGCACAGGTGCATGGTTGTGATAGTGTCCGTGTAAGGTTTCGATCACATCTGCCCACAGTTTGGGTGCTCACGCACACTTTCCGTGGCTCAGAACATCTGCGCAAACTTGTGATGCCGAGGCCGGCTCGAAGAAGCTCCTGGACCCTGGCCTGGCACAGGAGGGTCGCCTTTAGGGCCCTTGGCGGCTTAAAGGCTTAGGGTTTCAGTGGGTTCGGGGTTTCTGGCGACACCGGGATCCCTCGACTCTTTGCATTCGATGGCCGCCTCCAGCTCTTCGTTCTGGCGTTTGGCCGCACCCAGCGCGCGGTCCAGTGCACCGAAGTCATCTGCGAAGCACTTCGTGTCGGAACAGCTCATGCAGATCACGGAGCTGATGCAGCCCTGGCCCGACCCTGGCCTGGAACGGATGGTGGGGCTTGGACCTGCCTCCGCAGCTCGTTGTTTTCACCTGAGTGAAGGCAACGAATCTGTGTCAAACATACGTTGAGATGTAATCAGTCTCGATAAGTCGATAATCTGATCCGGTGATCGCCCTCTAGGGCTGGTGCGTTGGAGTTCTTGCACGCGGCCCTGCTATGCACCAGTGACTTTTTGGGGGGTGCGAGTGAGAATCTGAGGTTGAGAGGGGACATTCGTTGACTCGCCTTCCGCATGCTCTACTGCACCTTGATTCAGAAGCATTGAAGCAATTGAGGCCGCCTGGAGCTGCTCGTTCTCTTGTTTGGCCGCGGCCAGAGCACCGGCCGTCTCAGCAGCGCCTTGTCGGCTGCGCTTGGGCGATAGGCTTAAGCTCGGGCTTCAGGCCTGGAGGTGGCGGCGGGTACCGCTGCAGCTCCAGGTTTTCACCTCACTGGGTTGCCGTGCCATTAAAGCAAAACTGCGCCCCTTCATTGCTTCGATATCCATCACGGGCTACTGCCTCACTCGAAACAAACGGAAACCTGCCCGGCGCCTCAATGGAAACACCGACCTACTTGCATACGGACGACATCGAGTCCGACCTCCCCAAACACCAATAGTGAAACAGCCTCGCTGGCGAGCCATGCAGATATAATATGGGTTCTACCCACGAATGTACGCTGGGCGGTCCACGAAGAAGTTCTTGCACACGCACCTGTGAGTCACATCTTGTTGCTCCACACCAGGCGGAGCCGCATGCTTTGTAAAGTGCAGATGCTCGTTGCACTCTGGCTTTCATTGGGCAATCTCGGCATGACGAAGCGCACCTGCAACTCCTCGTTCTGTCGTCTCACTGTTGCCCCTGCAGCACCTTGCATCACCAAAACCCTGTGATTGTGCTGCACTTCATCACTCCCTCATTTTCACAAGGCATCGGCTGGCAATGTCCGACGAACGTCCCTGGAGCTCCAGATTTTCACCTGGTCACGGGTTGGCGACAGGGTGGTCCACCTGGAAGTCTCCAAAAGCATGCCAAGAACTGCACGAAGGAGTTCTTGCACACGCCCCTGGCAGAGAAGCTCTGGAGCCGATTTCGCTGGTCGAAAGAGTCTGCACCAGCCTGCAGCTCCGCGTTCTGCCGGCTGGCGCCAGCCACTGCCTCACCTTGCTGTCTCTCATCTCCGGCAGCCCGGCATCGTCTTTTTGGCATTTTGTTCAGCTTGGTGTTGTGGAAAGCGTTGTTGAGGTGCGCACCTGGAGGAGCCGGAGACTGACTGCGTCGTTGAAGCTCCATCTCACCTTGCGGCATGCAGAAGTGCTGGTTGTACACAGCTGCGTCTCTTGCATGCAATAGAGAGGCTGACGCTTCCACTGCAGAGGGGACCCGCTGTGGCTTCGGAAGAGTACTGAAGCTGAACATGTCATGCAAACACTGAGGAGGTCGCTTGCGAGCTCTTGTACACGTGCCTGCACTGGGCATGAAACTTGAGATGCGGAGCTTGTGACACCGCGGTTGACACCTCCACCCGAAGGCGCTAGAGCTGCTTGTTAATTGCCACAGGGATGCTCCCAACAAGTTGGAGACGAGGCCCAGAAGAACATCAGACCACACGAGCTAGCGCTTGCACAGTCCCCGCGACTAGGTTGTTGCGGTTGCTCATGGGCATCTGCTTCTGGGTGCGCGTTGGCATGCCAAACGCCACAAAACCAAAATCCGACAGCCGGTGCTCAAAGCACTCCAGCAACCATCCCTAAAAACCACTCCCTGAGAAACCCAGAAACGCACCGGTATGGTCGGCGCTCTGGGTTTACTGCTACAGCAGTGAAGCTCTGGCATGTCACAGGTGCCGCAAGAGCTATGACACGACGAGCTACCGTAACTTCACAGCGGAACAGCAGAGCTCTCGGCAAATCGCATCACTCTCGCCTGAAGCTCTTCGATTTGGCGCCTGGCTGCTGCCAGAGCGGCTGCATCACCTCAGCTGCAGCCCTCGGCTTTCCCGCGAGTCTGTGTTTTTATACTTTCTCACAGCTTCACATGCACTCGGTGATCATGATTCTCCCCTTAGCAAACCTTAGCAGCTGCAAGCCTGTCAACGTCTTCATTGAACTTGCTCAACGCCCTGGGGCTGCTGGCTTTACAACGTTCAGGACGTGGCTACCCGGACTCTGTGGATAGGGCATGTGCAGGGGCGAGGAGCCTTCTTGGAAACCGCAAGTACATCATATGAGAGCTGTTGCGTTCAGCACATTGTGCGCGTGCAGACTTAAAAGAAGCTTCAGCACAGGTCACCGAGAAGCGGTGACCTGACTTGCACAACCGAGTCACTCGGAGGGGGAGATTGGCGCCTTTGAAGTTCCAAGTTCTCACCTTGGATATCGAACGTCCCAAAAACAGATCATCTATTCATCTATTCATTCTGCATTCCTCACGGATGATTGAGGCTTGCGTGTCGCAAGGACGCTGCAGGTGCCGTCCGTGATGGTGCTGACGAAGTTAGTTTTGGGTAGTGAAAGCGAGTATGACAACAGTCACCAGCGTAGCCCGTCCAACCATTTTGCACGGTTGTCGGTACTTGTCAGCTGGAAGGGCTACACAAATAGTACACGTGAGCGCCTCTGTTTTTTGTCGGGGAATTTCTGCTGTTGATCTTCGCAATAATGGCACATCGGAATGCTGGGGAATGTGGAAAGGCTTTCTGCAAGGACCCAAACAAGCAGTGCCGGTGGCAGAGTTACGAGCCCTCGTTGAATCTCAATAAAGCACGATGAAAACTTGTTCCTCAACGTACCGGTCGGTGTCCTGCCCGTCACTCCCTTCTGGGCCATGACTGCCGCCTTGACAAGAGTTGTTAGGCCGTGTGTGGCACTGTTGCTGTTGGCAGTTTTGTCATCGTCAAGCGTGGTTCCTGAGGTGTGGCACCCGGCTATCCTCTGCATTGAGACTTGACGGGCTGTAGGTAACCTTGGCGGAAATCCTTTGTCGATACACATTCCTTCTCTGTGCATTGTGCTCATCATTTTCGCTTTCATGGGGTGTTCAAAGGCTGGCGGTTCAACTCAACATTCACGCAAGGGTGGCGAGCCAGATGTTTCACAAGTCATCAGCTCCCCGGTGCTACCCTTCAAGACATGGCAATAAGAAAACAGTACGAACACCACTGAAACTAGTAACATCGGGCTTTGCCCTGGTCACGGCTCTCAAAAAACATCAGATGATCTGCATTCCACACCACAAAGATACGTCGTGATCATCAATGGCAGAACAAAACAGTAAATATCTGTGGTACAAACCATGAAGCAGTTGGCTTCAAGGTATTATCTGACAGTTGACCAACGTGCTACGAAGAGTAGAACTGCAAAGTTGTGCAAAAAGAATGATAGCACTCGAATCGATGTTCACGGCACATCTTCAATTCTGGACTTCCCCGTCCATTTTGCCAGTACTCCTGAGGACTGCTCGAAGGACGGTCTGCAGTCGCGCCTGCACTTGCATGGTACAGTACAGTGAATATAGTGACTAGTGTGCACTATCAGCGTGGCACCCACCCACTCAGCAGTAGGCTGTAGGCATTGATATCACTGTAAACGCCAGGCTAGTTCAGAAGCAGAATTCTGAGAGCACCTAGAGTGTTTGTTTGCGGTGCTGCCTCATTTCAGCGAACCGGTCACTCCAACTCCGTCTGAATCGAGGATAGAGTCTAGCAGCAATTCTGGCATCAGGGTGCGCTTTCGGATGTAATATACTTGTACGAGTAGGACCAAACATCTCTCCATCGAATGCGCAATGCAAATTAACCAGCTCACGGAAGAGTTCCGGATGTGACGGACTGATGTACCAGAGCAGAATCTATTCCTTCGGCATAGTTTAGGTTTGCGGAGAAGTGGAAATCAGTCACAGACCGTGCCCCGAAAAAGATGGAATCTTGAATACCGCACAGCTCTGAATACAACACCACCTCCCAATTCATAGGAACCATCTGCCATCTGGATCTATAGGGCACAGGTGCCGAAACGTAAATACCTCTCATAACCTGCAACTGTGCTGAATGACAAAGACGAACTGAAGCCCTGCCTGAAGCTCCTCATTCTGTCGCCTTGCCGCTGCTAAGGATGCAGCATCACCTCCCGCTTCCGAGGTAGTTGGGGAACAAACATGCAAGAACCCTCATGATAACGACAAGTGAAAGGAACAAGAGAGTACATGCCGACAGATGCCAGCAGCGCGAGTTCTAGAACCGTCCCTCTGTAAAGCTCCAGACAACAAAGACAAGCCCGCCTCTCAGGCAGACTTCGGCACTTTGCATTCAGTTAGGAGTTCAATGCCGCCACTCACTAACAAGAAAGACCCCAGAAGCTACCGCACGTGCCACTTGTGGGTCATGGCCTCAGTAACAACCCCTGCAATGTGTCGTCGTACTCGCTTATTCCGTTTGCACAACTGATCCAGAAGGCACAAGGCCTGAAGCTGGTGGCGGGGATGGACTGCGGCGCTGCATGTCGAGATTTTCACCTCCGCACAAGAGCCTTCCCTCCAACATCGCATGGCATCATGCGCCCCTGTGATCAAGGTCCACTTCTCTGTCTGAGCGCGATGCGAAGAAGCTCCTGCACGCGTGCCTCCAGCGGCAATCGCTCGTGAGCACTCCGAGTCAACCAACAATGCAGGCAGCAAAGTAGAGAGTGAGACGCGCCCGTTTGCTCTGAGCTTTGTGTAACATGCTTGGCGCTCTTTCAACGGCATTCCTGGACCTAACCTGCGACGGGTCCTGCCTGCAGCTGTGCCACCTGCTGCTGCAAAGCCATCAGCACGGCTGTGTCTGGATGAGGCTGTGCTGTCGCCTCAGAGCACCCGTGAACTCGCGAGCGCAAGAGAGCAAGGCTCTCACTTCTTGCTCGTCCGCGCCGCAATAGCCTTACGCGCCCTAAACTGTAGGGCCTGTCTGAAAGCATAGCAGGAACGGTGCTGAATTCGAGCAGAGGGTCAAGGGTTTGAGCTTGCTCCGGCTTTTACGGCTTGCAGATTGAGCTGTAGCTGTTTGTGTGGAACTCGTTTTGATCGCGGGCTTGCAACTTTGGGTACAAGCACCACGCAGTACACGTGGTGGGCATGAGCGACGGATTCTCCGACTTGTCGCTGCGTCTCTCTGTGATTTCCAAGTGGCTCATGTTGCTGAGCCTGGGGAGGAAGCAACATTCAAACTACTGAAATCATTGCCTTTTTCAGACTCCTCCTGTAAAGCCCGGTCACAGGTGGCGGCGCTGCCACCGGCACCGCAGCCACTGGCACAGCTGTTGCCACCGGGGTCGCTGGCACAGGCGGTATCGGAGGTGCGCCTGGGTGCATCCGAAGAGTTTCCAAGTAAGCAGATGCACACTGTGCTCACATGAGTGGAGCATGGGGCGACCTTCATGCAGCTTCTCCGGAAAACGCTAAAAAAAGAATACGAGTTGTGTAACAAGGACTCTTCAGGAGTGAACAAGTATGCGTCGCCACGCATTTACATACTCCGTTGATCTATTTGTCATCCTCTTTTTATCTACATCAAAAACCTGTAGAGGGAAAGAAGTCGTCCGGTGTAAGAACTACTCTCGGCAAACTTCTAGCAGGAAGCGCCTTCTACTGCATTGGGGAAGCTTTCATAATTGCAGAGTGTCCGAACTGAAAGAAGTTTGAGTTCACCAGAGTGGAAGTGTCATGCTAGAATCTTGAGGTCAACCCCAAGAAGTTCCAAATCAATCACTCTCCGAACTATCCAACTCGATGCCACAAAGAACCGCGCTCGGCCGAAACGAACAACGTCGACACCGACTGCTCCGGTTGCTGCAGACGCCCGGCCGTGTACCCAGCCGTAGTCATCGAGTGGAGTGGTAGCGGAGGTTGCAGCAGCAGTGGTGGTAGCCGAAAATTTATTGTGATTATTAGTATCATTAGTCGTACGATTGCTTAGTCAGTCTGTCTGCTCCTTCGAATTATTCCTGGTACTCGTGGTACTATGCAGTCGTGGTCGTCGAGTAGCAGCAGCAGCAGCAGCAGCAGCAGCAGCAGCAGCAGCAGCAGCAGCAGCAGCAGCAGCAGCAGGGGGCATCAGCAAAGCAAAGGAGTCCACTTTGCTAAGGTCTAAAAGTCAAGCAGGAAGAGTTTTGCATGTACTTGAACAACAGAAGCCCTGGTTGGGCATTTGTTTGGGAGTGCAGCAGATTGGGGCAAGGACTCTCGTTTGCCCGCTGCAGCGCCATGTTCTCGCCTCAGTGCGCAAAGTTTTGCAAACCTCTGCAAGCTGGTTGTACAGCTCATGCTTGCCGGGTTGGCGATGCCTCACCAATTTGCGGTTTGCGCACAGTGAAATGCATGGAAAGTTTGTGAAATGAACATCGCACCATTCGCACATGCTGAGGAGTCAGCGCAGCAGCTCCTGGATCCGTGCCTCCAGGCACTCTCAGGATTGGTGGCCGCAAGTCTCTATAACGCAGCAAAACTTTTCTGCCCTCGTCACCTCCTGTAACCCGACAGTGAGCACGCCTGAAGCTGCAAGACCTGCTGCTCCGCGGAAGCACGGACGGCACCTGGTGCCAGGATGCACCGTAAGGCTGCATTAAATGCGGTATATGGAAGCATGTGTAAACGCGGAAGACAATAAGCTTCCAATTTTTGTAAAGCCCCAGCTTGATGTCTGGCCTGGTGATGCCACTTGTCGGCGGAGCTGCGTATTCTCCCCTGAGCTTCGGAGACTCTCAAGAAGAGGGTGCCGGGGCAGTCGTTACCATGCATCTGGAAAGCCTGCTAAGTCCACATAAGTCGAAGCACGAATGAAGCTTATGCCCTGGAGGTGTCCAACTTGTATCGTCGGGACCGAAGTCTGAACGTGACGTCAGCGGAATGCTTCTGCCCTATGTGGTCTAGCCCTGATCTTCGTCTTCGATCCCGGCCCTTGGGCCCAAGGGTTCCTAAAACTTCGAGTCACGGGCGCAAGAGCTCCTCGACTTGAGCTACCAGCTCCGCCTGTCATGCAGGTTTTGGCCTGGGACCTGGAACCTACAGATACCTACAGGAACTGTATTTGCGTAGTATTTGCTTCCGTTCTGCAAGGGTGCAGAAGGTGGAACCCGAACCAGTTTTTGCTATTTTGAAGCGGTTGCTCTCCGACCACTCCATCCAGGCATGTAAAGCGTCCTGCCTTGTCCCGCCCTCTCATTGACAGATTGTAGTGCAAGTCCTACCCCCTCTTGGGCGGGGCAAACTACCTCTTGATGTGGCCCCTGCCCTCTGGACCTCTCGAGGAGGCTGGCCGGTTGGCGGAAGCTGGACGCGAGCCTCTCGAGCTTGCACGCGCGTGTCTCTCTACTTCGGCATGCTTCAGGTGCTTCGCACTTCTTCTGCACAGGCACTCGTCACGTGAAAGCTCAGCATAGCTCAGCCCACACGCCAAACCGACAGGGGTCACACCGAGTCACACCCACGCCTTCAAGGCCTCGTCCAGTCGCTGCTGCAGGTCTGCCTGGCTTCTGCTACAAGTACAACAATTTCCTCCCTTAGCAAGCATTGTCAATCGTGACTGGGGCGGCGATGGTTGCACGGGCCGTCGCCAGTGCCACTGCGCTGGAGCTGTCCGAGGTGTTGGGCGCCACCCGCCTCGGGACGGCTTCCAGATGGATGAGAGCGGCAACACCAGCAATCGAACATCTGATCCACCACAGCATATTTAATTATCCTTCCCGCGACTGCGTGGGCCTTACCGTTCTGAGGCTCAGGCATGTGCCTTTCGACCTCCAGTGCCTTGTGCCGCTGAGGTAATGACGTCGAGAAACCATCATGGATTCGAACCATAGACAAAACCAAACACGCTTCATGGATTCGAAGGTTGAGCGGATACACTGCAACGTCTCACACCCTGCACTCTGTACCAGTACGGTAATTTGCATTGTAGATTGTCAACATGTCTGGTGCCGGTCTCTCACGCACTGAGTACGGGCCTGGGAGAGCACGCTTATGCGCTGGCGCTCTGCAGCCAAACTCTGGTAAGCCTCTATGCCAGGAGAAGTGCTTGCCGGGTTCTGCAGTACCGGAATTCAGAGGACTCTACCTTGTAAAATCCTTGCAGCAAGATGCCGAAGTTCTCGCCAAGGCTACCAGCGGCTTCTACGTCTCAAGAAGCTGCAGAAACATTAGTCAGAAAGCTGAAGCCCGACTAGACTGCATGCATCTGCGTGCAAGCATTGCCAGAGCGCACAAGGCTGAGCCCCTGATGACCCTGTGAATCCTCATGATTCCCAATGTCTAGCAGAGCTGCCTTGAGACATGTAAGACTTGAAGAACTCAGGAACATGACTCTCACCTGACAGTGGCCCCAAAACCGGACATCAGCCGCCTGATTCAGCTGCTGCTGCAGCCGTCGAAGCTCCTCCTCTTCGCCCTGGGACAGCATGCCAAATCCATATGCAAGCCCATAGTGTAGAATATCTCTTCACACAAGGTATGCGCGGTGGCTAAGCAGCTACCTGCAACTTGACCTTCGGCCAGGCCATCCGCATTCTGCCAAGCCTAGACAATCAATCCCGAACCGGTTTAAGGTACCAGTCACCTTGACATCGTCAGGTTTCAGCTCCCCTCTGTTTCTGCTATTCAATAAGCCAGTGACATTACATTATAGGAAACGCGGCCAGAATTGTCTACGGCTCAAGGTCAGTGCTTTCGCACCTGTCTTCGGTAGATCGCGCGGTGCCGCAGGCGTTCAGCCTGCGCATCGGAGCATGGCTACTCATCGATACTGACCATTGCGAGGGGCCAGAACATGCCAGAACGAACACAGGACCAGGTCCTGCCTACATATCAGGACAGAGGCACGTGAGTTCATCGGCTGTCTTTTTCGTCGCTTCTTTTCTTGTGCCGGACATCTCTAAGCTGCTGTTGGACAAGCGAGCTGCAGGCAACGCAGTCTGGAGCACCCCAGACCACGACCTTCAATCATCATTTGTGTGCATGGGCATGCGGGGTTGACTGCAAACTTCAAACTTGTGTTACAAGTACCAAGACATGCGGTATGCCAATTGATGCCAATGCAGTCTTGATGCCCGTCCGTCTGCACGAAGCGCAGCAAAAGCAGCGCAGGAGCCTTGAATGTCCTGCACATCCTGCAGCTGGTCTTGGACTGCGCAGCTAGCACCTCCATGATCTGCACTTCCCCAGGTCACGACTGAACCATCCTCGCGGATTGCCGCGAAGGCTGCATTCGTTGCTCGGATATCGCGCACCTGCTGCAGATGTTCTTGCACCTCCCTGCTGTCGCCACCACACCGCTTGCTTCCCCAAGTAACGACCCGGCCCTGCTTCAGTGCTGCAAAAGCACCACCCGAAGCACACAACCCCTGCACGTCCTGCAACTCCTCCTGCACCCTGCTCGAGTCTGCACCGTAATCCGGATTTCCCCACGTCACCACGCTTCCATCTTTCAAGAGTGCTGCGAAAGCTCCGTCAGAATTCTGAATGGACTGCACATGGACAAGTTTGTGCTGCACAGAGCTGCTGTCACCACCAAACCGTGGATTTCCCCAGCTTACGACAGAGCCATTGCCAAGAATAGCAGCGAAGGCATCATCACAGGCCTGGATCTGGCAAACGTCCAGCAACCCAGTCTGGACCTCGCGGCTGTCGCCGCCGGAGTCAGCATCTCCCCAGGTCACCACACCTCCATCTTCGAGAATGGCGGCGAAGGCAGAACTTGAGGCCTGGAGTTTCTGGACCCCATGGAGTTTCTCCTGCACGGAGCTGCTGTCTCCTCCGTACTCTGGGTCGCCCCATGCAAAGACTTCTCCGTTCCACATCAGAGCCGCGAAGGCTGCTTTCGAGGCCGCGACCTTCTGAACGTTGCTCAGACCACCAGAGCTGCAGTGAGTGCCAAAGTGGTTCCCCCAAGTCACGAGCGTACCGTTGCCCAAGATGGCAACAAAAGCCTCGTCGGCAGCACAGATCTCCCGCACATCTTTGAGAACATCTTGAACCGCACTACTGTCACCACCCGCCAATGCAAGACCCCAAGTAACCACGGATCCATCGCTTCGAAGCAACGCGAAGGCCTCTGAGTTGCGGCTGGTCACAATCCTGCAGCTACAGAATGTTGGTTCCGGGATAACGGCTTCAGGGACACTGCGAGCCTTTATCAACATTTGGCAGTGATTACAAACGGAATCCGCATCCACAACAGTTGTCTTACGAGTCCAGTCTTCTTGACACGGCGGTGAGGCTTTACATAGTCTGTTGTGCTGCTCGTCCGCACTCTGCGACTAAAACTTCCTAATAATAGATATGAAGCGCCTCCAGGCATAAATCAGTCAGACAAATTACAAGCCCAGACCGACCCACTTCTCATGTGTAAGTCAGTACTAGATTCTCTTCGTGTTTCCGAGGCCCGTGTCTTGTGCCGAGAGGCCGAGCATCTCGCGCCACGGCGCTCAAGGTGTCGCCGTGCGTGAGGCCAGCCTCGGCCAGTGTGGCCCGACCATCCAGGAGCTGCCCCGCTGCTGTGACCAAAGCAACGACCCCAACCTGCCGAAAGTCGAAAGCGAGAGCAGCCGGGGAAAGAGTCAATTAGATCGAGACCGACTGCACCCCGCCTGGAGCTCTTCGGAAGTTTGGTTCCGGAGAGCTTCCACCTGGATGGCCGTGTCTGCCAGTAGAGTCGTCGATTGCCCGCTCAGCAGCGTGATGTGCAGCTCGATCATCAAATGGAACGCGACACCCTTTATGCGGCTGCTGTGACTGAGTACGTAGTGTATGCCTGGCATGCATCGCGCGAGACCTCTAAGACAGTCTCTCTTCAAACTCTATAGACTCCATCCAAGTGCTTATCGGAATCATGTTACCTGCACCCGCCGCTTAGCACCATCTGCTGGTCCCTTACCATGAACTTGTCAACGGCTCGTGAGCCTGTCTGCAGCAGCAGTTCTGACCCAGCGCATACAACGGCAGTCCGAGACCCAGATGCAATGACAACGTGTATCCACGACTGCCAATGTTAAAGAGAGGTTGAGAGAGCCTCGATCTCCGTGGTGAGAACACGGTTCTGGGCCTCGGCTCAGCTCGGGTACCAGCTCGGGTCATGAGCGGCATCGCGCGGCGTCTCCGTGGCTCCCCGGCGTTGACGTTCTCCAGGCTGCCTCGGAGCATGTCAATCTCAGCCGATGCGGTCCTTAGACGGACAATGTCTGAGAAGCTGCGGCAGGCAGGGGCAAAGCAGGATTTCAGTGCTCATTTGTTCCCGATGAACAGATGCAACAGCTCAACAACTTCTAAGGCATTCCCACACATTCAGCAGCTTGCGCAGGAACGGCACGACGAAATGCTTAGGGTTTGGGGGTACTGCTAGGGTGCTAGTAGAGATTGGAGGACACGTAAACCTTGGGCTTTGATTCGGCTGCAACTGGTCAAGTTGTTGAAATGAATCTGTTTTCGGGCTGAGGGCCCAAGCACAGGGTCCGCATCAGAGGCCACTCGCAGCTTCAAATCGTCGTTCTCCTTCGGCGGGGCTGGACTGGAGCTGAGGCTGCGGATTCAGTTGCAACTGCCCGTCAGCAGTCAAAACAGGACCGAACATAACGATTCAGAATGTTCCTCCACGAACCCTGTCCGCGTTCCTGCTCCAGAACCGTCGAACGGGCCTTCAGGGCGGCTACCTCCGCCTCTCGCCACAGGGCCGCAGACCGTCACCATCATCATTTTGTTTAAGGTTTCGAGGTTGGCACCGTTCAGGGAGACTATAGAGCTTGTGATCTTTTGTGCAGCGGCGCCTGAAGCTGCCCACACCGAGCCTGAGCGAGGCATCACACTAGAAAGTCAGATGCTTAGCACTGGCGGTGCTGGCGCCGGACTTCAGCTCGTCTCAGGGACTGACAGCGAGCTCACTGGCCTGAACTCACGGCAGCTGCGCAACCGATCTGCCCAGATCCATTCGGTGCCTGCTTCAGGGAGCGCGGTGCCGGCGAGCGCGAGGCAGGCGGGGAGCGGCTGCCTGGTGGAAAGAGGTGCTGATGACACGGGACGAAACGAGACTGGACAGAGGCTGAAACAGCAGGTGATGCAAAACGGCTCGGTCACGAATGCGACATTGCAAACAACAGACCGTTTGATAAGTACTCTGTCGACGCATCTTGTCTCCAGAGTCAGATACTCCAAAGCCTCCTGCAGGCGTGTGAAAATGTCGAAACGCACCACCCTAGCTCCTATATCAGAAAACGTAAGGTGTCCGAAAGCAACAGCGCCGACTCCGAACCGCCATGAGGAAACGACGAGAGTCGGACTCTTCCCTCCCAATCTCCGGATGGCCACCGACAGGTGGCATTCGCCTAGAGCCGTCTGTGCTGTGCCTCTGATCCCTCGCTGTTCGGAAGAGGCCCCAAGGCCTTCCCTGCAAGCCAAGCTCCGCCCAAGCCCAAGCCCCAAGCCTGAACGACTGGTTCCTTGGCGCCTCAGCGACAAGAGCAATGAGAACAGATCCCGAGGTTTGACTTCGAGACAGCACTGAATTTCTCAATTGTGAGATGTTGTAAGAGATGAAGCACAGAAGTTGATTGATTTTTTGAATAGTCCATCTTTGTGTTCCGAGTCCAGGGCAGCGGAGAGCCTGGAGCCTGTGACGTCCTTGGTTGACAAGAGTCTCCGAGGTCTCAGCCTCAAAGCGTACTGTCCAAGGCATGCCTAGCAGAACACCAAGTGCAGGGCAGCTCCCGCAAAGGCGAGGGAGAAGACAGCGTCTTCTGATCTACCCTGCGCAGAACTCGGCCAATCGAATGCCGTAGGACAGGATGCTTCGTTGTCGAGAGACGCCCTGAACTGTGCTGCTGCTACGGTATCGCGCAGCGGATCGATGCCTCGGCCCGGCCATCTCCAGCTGAGTACTGAGATCCCTCACCTGGCACGAAAGACTTCTGGCAACCGGCGATGCAACTTCTTTGTCGTCACAGCTTGCATTTAGGGCAGCTTATTTTGCAGTAAGGTGTATCACAGAATATCACAGAACTGTTCCACATCTCGAGTTTTTTATCTTCGGCAGAGATGTCCGCCTTGATAATGCAGCACATTCAGTCACCAACAACAAGCCCACGCAGCATGCCTTCGCTTGTCCGTGGGCTGAAGCGGCACAGAACTGCTAAATTGGTCAAAGAGTCCGCAGTTGCCTCCTCCTGCAAAGCCTGTCGCAGATCTTGTTCTTCGCGCAACCGCTCCTTTCAGGGTCCCAAACTCAACTTTCTACCTATGCCTGAAAGACGAATCCTGAGGTTTTAGAACAGAAGGTTTTCGTAACACAAACTCTGGTTGCAAGTACAAGTAGTCGTTGTGCGGAATGCTCCTGGCCTTCAGCGCTGCCATGTTCGCGACGGCCTCGACGGAGGCCCCGCCCCGTGCAGTGCCACGGAGCACCGCCAGAGCGGCCTGCAGAAAACGTCTCGTCTGCAAAGAAGTGGCTGCCGGAGCGGACTTTCAGCGAGACTTGGCTTCGGCCGTAATCCACTCATACTGCAACACTGTGCAAGCTTTGTGGCCATCATCCGGTATCGGGCTAAGATTTGAGTCTGCGATTTTCTGGACTTTCGAAACGAAGATACTTCTTGTGTATGCTCTCTCCTGCCATGCTGGGTGCGCCTGCACAACTGCCCCTGCACTACACTGTTCATTTTGGTCGACGTGCCCTGTCCCTCGGCTGGGGGCAAGCAGGCCTCCGCTCCGTGCAATTTGGATGAAAGCTCCAAGCGTTCAGCCTTGCAAATGAACCATAGGACTGCTCTGTGCCGTTTTTTTCCCGGGATTTAGTCATGCTTTTTGTTTGGCTCTTCAGGAGGAGTGCTGACTCTGCTTCTGTGTGAAATTCGGCTTCATTGGTTGCAATGTCACAGCCCCGTGCTATACCTTTTCCGCACTCACACGAACGAGCACAGCCCGGTCGAAGGAATGGGATCTTTGCCCATGCCAAGTCTTGGACCATGGATTCCAAGAATAAGAAATTCATCCTGGTCTTCTTGTCCCGTTCACAGAAGTCAGTAGCTTGTGACGACGTCAGGCAGGATGCTGTTGCCGACAGCTGTCCCAGTTTCCGTCTGTTGGCCAGGCAGCACAGAATGCGGAGCACGTAGCGCCCCGTTCTGGAACCAGTCCGCCCACAGCAGCTCATGAAAGGCCCTTGCCTTGCTGGGGTCATCTTCGAACCCGTTCGGCTTCAAGAACGGATATGTGTGGCCTCGCAGGGCACGGCTCTCTCTGGGTCACTCACAGTCACAGTCTCTGGAGTCTAGTTCTATGATAAGAAGAGACGAGCAACATGGATGGGTGCCTCAATGCACAACATCCCTAATCAATCCAGGTCCGGGCCTCCCTGAAAGATGCAGACCCGTGTCAAGGCCGTTGCATTGGCACACTGGAGCGCTATCGCCACAGGATCACTGGAAAGAGCCTGAGGCGTCCAGTAGCTCAGCTGCGCCATCCTCGAGCAAATCTGGCTAATCCCCGTAGCACTCCATAGAGTTTCTACCGGGCAGACAAGTCACAACACAAGTCGGGACTAAGTGCTGAGGTTGTGGGCGGACTAGCTGAGCGTCTGAACTTCTTGCCCCACAATTCGCTGCAATGTGGTCGGCAGAGGCTCCCACATGTATGCACCTGACAGCGGTTTGCACCAATACTTTCAGTTACACTTGAGGATTGGTTTGCCAGAGAATTCCCCTGCGGACGGAATCTTTGGGTCATGGCACCTGCGCTGATTCCGGTCATCCGCCCTTTTCGATCTGGAAAGCCTGCAGCATCTGTCAAGTTGGGCAGGTGCTCAAGCAGCACCGCCCCACCCTGCCGGACGTCTGCCAACAGAAGGATCGAAGTCTTTGTGAAGTTGTGGAACACTGCGGGCAACGACCGAAGCGCCACCTGCACCAGTGTATCGTTGGTCACCAGGGCTTTCCAAGTGGATGTTAGGGTGATCCTCACCAGGTCCCGGTCGTGCCCAGCCCATGGAACCGGCACAGCGACAAGGTCCCGGCTCCCTCCAGAGGGCGAAGAGACATTTCGAGCACTGAAGCCCTATAAGTGCGGCAGAGTTTGAAAAGCCCTGGCCTTGAAGCAGCAGGGTGGGGACCTGGCTTTGCAGCTCCAGGTCGTTGTTACGGGATCCACCCGGGCTGCACGCCGCAACAGCCGCGGGCCGCAAAGACCCCAGGAAATACCTTCGACACAAACACAGCAGGCAGAAAACGCCTTGTGACAGGTGAGCAAGCATAGGCTAACCCCACACCTCACATCCTGCACTCCCCCCTACGCTTTCAACCCGTTTCTCGACCCGCCTAAGATTTCAACCTCCCAAAACACCAATACACAAAGCGCCTCCCAAAAATCAATACAATAATCCAGAACACAATTCAACATCAAACAACAAATACAATTATCCATAACACAACCCAAAACCAAAGCACCTAAACAAATCCTACCCTTAACCATAAAATAGCCAATATCCAAATATGAGGTGTGGGGTAAGACCCTAATAGAAAATTTTCAAAAGATTATAACCCTATCGCGAGCACTGCGAGCATGCGAGGCTTTGCCAAGCGTCCCTTGAATGAAATGACATAGAATAATAATTACTGTGAAGAATGATTATTATTGTATGTTCCCTTCGTCTTGTTGCTTTTCGTTTCTCATAATATCCACGGTTCTTCCGTCAATAATTTCAACCATGTTTTACATAAGTTGTCATCAAAACATAAACAAGAGGGTTGAAATCATAGGCGGGCTGAGAAATGGTGTGAAGGTGTGGGGGGGTATAGGATGTGAGGCGTGGGGCAAGAAAATTGTCATGATTTTGTTTTGTGTTTTGGGTTGGATGTAGTGATGTAGTGTTGGGAGGTGCTTTGTGTTTTAGATTGTATTTGGGATTTCGGCGTGGGATTTGGGAGGTGCTTGTGTATTGCGGGATTGAAGGGTTGAAGGGTTGCAATGTTAGGCAGGTTGAGAAATGAGGCGAAAGTGTAGGGGGGAGTATAGGATGTGAGGTTTGGGAATAGCTTATGCTTGCTAGGTGTGCCCCTGGCTGCAGGGCCTTGATGTTGGATCCGGTGTGGCGAACTGCAGGGCAGACATACCCCCCATGGACTGGCCGCTGAAAAAAATCCTGGACCTGATCGTTGAGCGGCAGGGATCGGATTCGATCCCTGTGACACGAAATAAAAAAACACAACCATGCTCAGTCAACGCAAAGCAATACTGGCGGTCCTGTCTCCACACCAGCCTCCCGGGACGGTGGCACGACAGATGGGACCTTCTGTCACCGCCTGCGTGGCAGGGGACTGAAACTCTCACCTTTGCACATGGCAAAACCACAAGACTTCCACAGCCAAAGCCCTGGTTGCAGGATCACCTGGAGCACTGTCCGCACATAGTCCCAGTCGTTGGCCCCACTCGCACTGATGCAGTTCTTCGGAATCCTTTGCATGTCACCGACTGATATCACTCTTCAATGTGACTTCAACGCGCTCTCTCGCAATGCGCTGATTGCGACCACAAGCAGTCCCGATACACCGAACGGGAAAAAGTACAGCAGAAGTCCACAAAATAATGGTGCTGGACAAGACGAAGAGTCTGGCTGAATGCGGACCACGCTTTCTGATGGGCCTCGGACACCTCATGCATTCGATCTTAAATTGTCCGTTTTCCCGCAAATTATCAAATTGCTTCTCGTGTTGCTGTGCTCTCTCCGCTCTCCCTGCTGTCTGCATCTACACCTTCTTGAAGCCCTGCCTTGTGGCAGGCGTTCGGATTGTTGAGCAGGTGCGTCGCAAAGCACTGGTAAGAGTTCCAGGGCTTTACGGCCGCAGGGAAACAGGCAGAGAGAAGCGAACTGTTTGGATCCGTTTGCAAGTCGGTAGGCACACCCCACCCTAAGACGTTCCAGGAGGTGTAGCCGTCTCCCCCAGACGACTCATCTGCACACTCCTGAGGACTTTGCTCAGGGCTGCATGGCAAGATCTCCTGCTCAGGAACCACCGCGTCAGGGGAACCCTCCATGGTCACCAGCAGAAAAGGCTCACTTTCCAGCTGATCTTGATAGGCATACCACTGTGTCCAGCCGCGCTGTGAGTAAATGGAGCCGCCTGACCCCGTGACATTCCACAGCGAGTCTTTCACGGTTCCCTCTCCTACAAACTGTTCCACAATTTGACCCTGTGCCTGAGCCCGGGAAATCCACCAGGACTGGACAGCCGGAGCTCTGACACCGACCAATGCCTGCTGGCACATCGACACCAAAGCGCCGCCAGTACAGCACCTCTGCTTCAGCTCTTGAGCTCTAGCTCTAGATCTAGGAATGCTTCGGGGGTCCTAAATCTGGAGCTTCGTTGGGTCTGTGGTTGCGGCAGACCCAGATAGGCTATTTTGCTTGACCTGGGCACGTGGGAGTTGAAGCTCAGCGGGAAGTGGAACACCATGAAGAGCCCTCCGGACGGCTTCTTGTGAACGAGAATCTCGCTAATCGCGCCAGCAGGCGGCACGGGCTCCTTATCACGTCTGTCAGGTCGGCTCCCCATGCTCGTGCTTCATCGGGTCCAGGCACTAGGCAAGACTGAAATTCGTTGCGATAGAGATGAACTTTTCAGGATGTCAAGCGCAAGGGTTGGTGTATGAGAGAGGTCTCGCCTGCCCATTCGAGTGGCTACGAGTCTGAAATGAGCGTGGTATTCAAGATGGCTTTCTGCTGCACCATAGAAGTAACAAGGAATCGGCTGACTACCTATACACACATACCTATCATGTATACATTTACATATTATATATATATATATATAAAATGTAATAGTTCTAATGTACCTATGCATACAAGCATACATCTATGCATATATAGACAGCCATGCATACTAACATCTCATGTACCATTACAACGGCAGTACAGCTGACATTGAGTCGTCATAGGCCAGAAGGTTTCATCGCGGGAAGCTCCGGCCTGCCCCCGCTTTTTCTGCATGTTCTGGAGCAGCTGCAAGGGTTCGGCATCCTGAACGATCGAGGAGGGCTTCGGAACTGCCGATGTTTTTGTTGCAAGACGAGGCAGAACCCAAGCGCTGCAGCTTGGACGAGGGGTATGTTTGCGATCAGGGATACGGGGTGTCCCGCCTCTCCCCCCCTCCAACAAAATAGAACAGCACCCGAACAGCGGCCCGCAGCATCCACCCCGGGAGGGCAGCGCGGCCACCCACAAGCAGGAGTGGGCAGGTCAAACCTCGTACTGTAGCGATGTGCCAGCACAGCTACCTCTTTCATATTACCAGTATGACACAGTATGACTGATGACTCAGGTGATGATAGACATTCCGGCAGCCATCACCGCAAGTCGGAGAGTGCACATGCGTTGGAAGACTTTTGGATGCAAACATCACCAAACGACCTGCGGCCACGGGATTTCGTGTGTTCAGATTTGTTCGCATGGGTCGTTACAGTCTTCATCACTTTGCGGATGAATCGCTCCCTGGAGCTATCAGCACAATCATTCACGGTCACGGCCGTAAGAATTGCAAGGGGAGGGTCTGCTGCAACCCAAGTCTAGGTGATGCTTCCGTTCATTTGCTGTCCCATCTGTAACTCTGTCTCTCAACCGCCACGATGCCTGACTATACCGTACTAGACCGCGGCATCTTTTTTGCGACTCGTGTACTGAGTGGAGGTGGCCTTCTCGTCCCTGGCCGCGCGCAGGCTCGCGGGCGCGAGGCAGAACGAGGCCAGGGCCGCTAGGAGCAAGGACCACGCCATGGCAGCACTCCAGGAAAATCAAAAATGAAGAAGAACTCGTGCAATATAGTATATCATGCAATACGAAGATGGGGGGTGATGGGGGATCGCCTTTTAGAGAGGTCTCGGGCAAGATCTGATTGGGCAGGCCGCCGGCGATACTTGATGAAGTGCTTCGGAGCCAAATAAATTCTGACGCTGGACGGGCGCGGCAAAAACAAATCATACGTACGCCTATTTATTAAGGTGGAGGGGGTGGCATCTTGAAGGGAACATCTGGCACTTGCAACAACGATCAGCACGACGCTGTCTGCCTTGGTGTTGACCATTTGCCCTTGATATGTGCATGCTGTAGTCATGCACAATGCTTCCAAATGAACTGAGGCAATTAATGAGAGGGCATCCGTAAAATCTAGATTCGATCTGCTTGACTAGCTTCCCTTAACGACCTCGGCGGCTTTAGATACATGTTACACTGATGGGTCTTCTAAGTCCAGCGAAACCAGGGCAGGGCATGCTTCGCGGCGTCGCGCAAAAGGAGATTGGGAGCCTCACCTCTTCAAAGCAATGCAAGCGCTTTCCAGCGCTCTAAAAAGGGCGCTTCAGAGCCAGAGCCGAGGAGCTTGGAGCGCTTCCAGGCGCTCGAGGAGAGCTCCGACACGGCGGGCGTTGGCCTCGGCAGCGGCCTGCAAGAAGAGCTCTGGGACAAAATCTACGCGGCCTCATTACGCAGCCTCCTCCACTCTGCGACGGAGCACTCTGATTAGCATCGTCTTAGGAGCTGCCACCAGAGTACACGCAGACAGAACCGCGGAGCCAGGTTTTGGCTCGAACATGATCTCATCCCGCGGGGCGCCTTTTCTGAAACCCTGTACACTGCATGGTGCTATCTGTAGGCAGGACCGTGCTGGTGAACATGGCTGCTTGTCATGGGACGGGTTGAGACCGAACAGCATGCTGCATCCAATGGAACAACATTCCAAGGTTACAATGCTCGCGCTGACCTCTCAAATCTCCACATTAACAGCTCCACTACTGCCCTAAAACCTCGAGTTGCCTGTCTTTCCTGAAGTCCAAAACGCCGCGCTTGTCCAACAAATTCGCGCTAAGTTTTCGGTGTTCCGGAAGTGCAAGACTCTTCGAATCTGAAAAAATCCGTATTTCTAGAAAAAAAGAGCAATGTCTCCAACACAGCACAATCATTACAACCTACGATTCCGAGAGCCCTAGAAAGTCTCGGTCTAAGTTCTGGGTGTTCCCACGCTCCAGTAGACGAAGATCTTATATGCCCTTTCGTCAAGTAGGTATACTGTTGCCGAAAGTCCCTGTGCAACACATTTCCTTGCTTCTGAGCTGTGTGCTGTATTGGGACACTTGACAACAACGACCCGCCGGATCTGCTTTCGTGCCAGTCTCCAGTTGCTGCTAAGAGTGAGATACATATCTTGTTCGACCCATCCAGGACCGCTACCTGAGAATTAATTGACAAGTGTTGACATATTCACCGGACACATGCAGAGTTACGCAGTGTCTTGTGGTGCCTGTCCCTCCTTCATCACGAGCTTCACCTGGCCGCCGACATGCTTATGCTTGTGGCGTGGGCTTCGGTTCAAAGGAGAGCAGTCTTTGACTCTGCAAAAACCGCTTTTGCCTGCAAGCGCATGGTACAAGTGCTACGAGGGCACGAGTGCCCCTGCAGTCCTATCGTTTTCGCTTAACAACGCCAGTCAGTGCGAGGTTGTGCCCAGATAAATGAAATCGTCATCGAGCTGTAACAGCTGCTGACTGGGCTCCAAATCCTGTACCTGCAAGCCCAAATCCTTCATTTCTCTCTTCCTCCTCTTCTCCCATGCAGGAGCAGCTTTTTGAAGAGCCCGAATGCGCCAGCATGTCTCTTCACCCTCGCCACAGACACAGGAGCGAGGCGGACACTTTTCCCCCTTCACGACGTTGCATTTGTCTCTCAAGAGCGGTGCTCTCGCAGTGCTGCCACGCGTGCTGGTCTTGTGTCTGGGTGCGGTACTGCGAGCTGAGACGGCGCGGTTGGAATGCTGTTGTGACCCCCTTAAAACCTATCTAACCCCTGCCTCGCTCATCATCCATGCGCCCCGCAGGGGTCAACTGTAGTAAAGTGCCACTGAGATCTCTATATACTACATATATATATATATAGGGGTTGTTCTTTATTAAGGTTGCAGCCCCTAACTCGAAAATCGTCTTGCGCTTCGCCCTTGCGCGCTCTTGCGCGCACACGGTTTTACACACATTCCCACCCTGTAGTAGCAGTAGTAGTAGTAGTAGTAGTAGTAGCAGCAGTAGTAGTCTTCCAGTATCGCTGC
>CAJNDV010032641.1:71728-91938 GCA_905221635.1 Symbiodinium sp. CCMP2456 | reverse complement strand
AAGGCTTCGGCCTGGGTTTACTCCTTTTGGGGTTTCGGTCTGGGTTCACTCATTTTCTGGCTTCGGCCTGGGTTTACTCCTTGCAGGGTTTCGGTCTGGGTTTATTCCTTTTAAGGTTTCGGCCTGGGTCTACTCCTTGTAGGGTTTCGGTCTGGGTTTAGTCCTTTTAGGGTTTCGGCCTGGGTTACGTGCTTTTAGGGCTTCGGCCTGGGTTTACTCCTTTGGGGCTTCGGCCTGGGTTTATTCTTTTTAGGGTTTCGGTGTCCACTTACTCCTTTTCGGCATCCTTTGAGGGCCTCGGCCTGGGTTTTGTCCTCTTGGGGTCTCGGGGTTCGTTTACCCCTTTTTGGGTTCAGGTCTGGGTTTCGTCCTTTTAGGGGTTTACTCTTTTTGGGCTTCGGTCCGGGGTTTCGGTCTGTTGGTCCTTTCAGGGTTTCGGTCTGGGTTTACTCAAAAGTGTCAGCATTCACGGGGATCGCAGAGGTCCTGGTCGCAAAATGCAGAACGGTCGTCACTTCTTTCTTTAGGTCGTCGTGTCTCAAAGCGCCAACAGTCACAGGGATCGGTGAGGTCCTGGTCGTGTCACTTTCGGACCTTTTTTGGGGTCGTCGTGTCTCAAAAGTGTCAACAGTCACAGGGATCGGGGAGGTCCTGGTTGCGAGATGCAGAACTGTCGTTGCTTTTGGACTTCTTGTGGGTCCTTGTGTCTCAAAAGTGTCAACAGTCACGGGGATCGGCGACCTTGCGTGCACCTTCACACAAACGGCGAATGCACCTTCAACACAAATGGCGCGTGCACCTTGGAAGGTGCGCCCCACAAGCAATCCTGCCGATTGACCCACCACAAGTAACAACTGCCCTTGCCCAAACCTGTAGATAGGAGCCTGCAGTCTTTTGGACACACAGTTACTACACCCGAAATGCCACGCCATCCAAGCGTCCAGGAGGTCTTCGATTTCCAGCTGCCGCTCCTGGACAAAAAGGGATGCGCGCCGGCGCGTTTGAGCTCTGAAAGGTTCTCCCTTCCTTGAAGAGACGACCCAGGCTGACAAACCCGGACCGGGCTAAAAACAGCAAGGACAGGCCTTGGCCATTGTAATCATAAGTCGCTAGGTTCATATTCTGAGGTCATTAGGCCCGCATCGTATGCTGATTTTTGTCCTGTCGATTGCAGTGAGCATTCCTCGACAACAGTGACGGCAGGACTTACTGATCTGGCCCATTCTTGCAAATTCGAACCCCTGAATATATCTGCCACTATACCTTGAAACCCAAAACCCTGTTGCCCCGACTGGTCCAGGCCAGGCCCAGTCGGACTCCCCTCCGTGTTTTCCTGGATGCCAATTCGAACATGCCTTGATTAACGTGCCTTGAGCATCAGCGCCAACTCGGCCGCATCTGCAGCCTCGCCGGGGACGCTGCGCCTCGCGAGCGCGAGCTCCTCCTGTAGCTCCTTGACCTCGAGGATCGTGCGAGCAGAGCACAATGCGGTCGTGACAGGGAACGTTCTAGGAGTGAGTGGGCGACCGAGAGATGAAGGTGAAGAGAGAGACAGAGAGAGAGAGAACGAGAGAGAAAGCCGAGGTTTGCAGTGAACGCCATAAACTCCAGATGTGCTCATGAGGTGCAGACTACACGCACCCCTATGCAACAGGAGACAATGGTTGCTGCAAGTACATGCATGTGAGAACACTTGTGCCTCACAGAGTTCAGGACGAAAGCACGAGCTCATGAGATTCCATGCTGCTACAAGGAAGCACGTGCCATTTCACCATGTTTCAACTTACCGCTTACCCGAGTGTTGTCATTTGGCAGCATGACAATGTGATTTCAGGGTTCTCAAGTATGGCGCAGCGTCCATGTAACTACCTGATGTTGCGCTGCTCGTAAATTTCGAGGCACCCCTCTGGATCCTCTGGCTCAGAGCTGCAGGCCTTCAGTAGGATCGCCTCCTTGTCGCGAGTGGCAGAAGCCAGCGCCTGAGCGTTTGCTTCAGGCTCCCCCTGGATACATGTTGCGCGATGTGCTTACTGTTCGGGAGCCTGAGATAGGATGCTTCCAGACGGTAGATCACGAGTAAGCAAAGTATGTCGTTCAACGGAGCTCTACGAGGTGAGGATGCGTCGCTTACATTCCTGTCACAAGTTTACATCTTGCCCCAGCTGGGGCGCACTAACACTCCAGACGCTGAGCTGCACGAATTCTGCACGGCACGCTGGCGTATGCCAGCCCGGCCTCGTCTCTCTCATCCAGCATGGAGGTGACCCGCTTGTCAAATTCCGCCTTGCAACTTGATAAGAGCATGAGAATGAAGCTGACGGTCTGGGGCTCTCCGCGCTGAAAAATATCCGAAACCTTCTCAGGGCTTTCACAGCACGTGCCTCGTACTGTCTCAACGCGGCGATCTGCACCTGTGTGGGCTCTCGAGTTTGCGAGTTGATTCCAAAGCCGCGTGCTGACCAACAGTCACTGCAGTCACTACAGCATCTGGTCACTCTCAAACTCGGGCTTGGAAGACGGAGCTCAAGCCAGACATGTGCCTCCATTTCTTCGACTCGCCGCAGAAGGTGCCCATTCATGGCCTTTCAGGGAGGCTTTGGGACAGCTTGCAGGGCGGATAGAATATCTGCGTTTTCAGTTATGTTGTACACATACAGGGTGATAGTGCGATCGCAAGTACGAAGTAACTGGTTGAAGTCAGACCATGCACGGTGCTGGATCGGTGGCAAGATACATCAAAAGGATCCAACGCGACGCATTCATCAATGCTTCACAGCCTGTACACCAGCTTCGCTGATCGCTTAGGCAATTGAGCAACGCCTGCACTTGCAAGGAATTCTTGGACAGTTTGGGATTCGAAACCATCGTGCGGCACTCTTCAAACGATGGGCCACCGTTCGCTTAGCAAGGCAAAGACGCGAGTCATTCTCGTGTGGTTGGACTGCCCGCGACTGGCCTCTGCCTCACGGGCATCGCGGTCTGCCTCGTCGTAGGCGAGTTGTAGCTCTTCCTGAGCTCATCTGATGTGATGCGCAGACGCCGGGCATTGCAGACAACACCCTGCGCACAGCAATACAAAGCTTGAACCTACTGCAGGTAAACGGGATTCGAACGGCTCCTGGCAGTCTGCTGCCAAGCATCATTTCGATCCAGCAAGCGGCGGTTCTCACCGTCCAGCTTTGCCAGAGCTTCCTGTGCAAGCGACAGTGCTAGCCATGTCTTTCGTGCTCAGTAGCACAACCTGACGGAACAGGGCAAGAGACCTCCAGCTTGCGGATCTCCGCTTTTAGCCGCTGCTTCTCATCGGTCCTTGAGAGCCGCTCAGACACTCATCGAGCGAAGATGTGTGCAGTATTATAGTATTAACAGGATCCGAGAACCCACACCTCTCCACGACTAACCAAACTTCCTCAAACTCTGCCGATTCCGGTCAGTCTCCTGCTAGACTCTCATCCAATCCTAGCAGCATGCTGGAACTCCACAGTGACATGAAACAGCCCCGGTCGAGTTGAGGGATCCCGCTCCGAGGATGCTGCTCGGCCATCCTTGAATGGCCGACCGCAGCCGTCTGCTTCTCGCTGCTCCGTATCCGCTTCAAGGCATTTTGGGTGAACTCGAATGCAGTTCGCTGACATCTGAAGTTGGGAACGGTTCAACAATTCCACATGTCTGAGATGAGCATATCGGGGTGTGAACTAATTCCGAGTGCCGTCATTGGTTCCTCAACCCATGCTAAACGGGCTTTGGGTGACAATGTCTGCTGGTCTCCACGGGGCGTCATTGTACTGGTGCGCTTCAATCCCTTGCCGGAACGGCTTGGCAGAAGGCGGCAGAGCAGGTCGAGGCCAGCGCAAATCTTGTGGCTCAGTGCCCACATGCAGAGAGGAAGTATGTCCGTGGCCAACAGAGGCTGCTGATGTGTCAAGCTTCACACTGCAAATCAGCACCACCAAGTACACCCGACTCAGTGCGGCGAACGAGAATCTGCCACGGCATGCCACGGCATGACGTTTCAACTTCCAATCCACTGAAACTCGTGGAACTATGGGGAACTCCCCATGACCTGTAGGCCGCGGCATATGGAGCTGCACAATCCAAAAGCCCCAGTCACTCCTGCATCGGCAGACTGCAACAGCTCTAGCTCAGCGCTGCTCCACCTGGACTAGAACTGCAACAGCTTTGAAAATCCGCAGACGAGACCAACAAGAGACAGTGGCCTCTCTTGGGCTCCCGGATGCACGCCCGGATCACAGATTTGGCTCTGCTATCTCAAACTCCCACATGTCCTGCTGCTTGCATCCAGCAGGTTAGTGGTGTCAAACTCGGCCAGCAGCGACGACCTGCACAGTATACCACGGCATGTTGGCCGGTCTTCCCATATCAGCCCGCACGAAACAGGAAGTCGGCAGATATGGTTTTCATGCCCTTTGCAGCAAGTACTTGAAATCAGGATGCAGCAAGACGCCCGGGACGAAAGCGGGCCTCCGTTTGTGACGGCCCACGAAACCGCAAGTCAGGGGCAAGGAGATAGAAGCCAACTGAGCGCAGCATGATGCATGACGGTGAACGAGTGGTGAATGATAAGTGATTGCCACTTCCCACTGGTCCTATGGGGTCCTACTGCACGGTGGACTTTAGGAGTCTCGATGGCTGGATCTTTGCAGATAAGTGCCTTGCCATGGCACTCCAACACAACCACGCTTCACTTGGAGACATTCCCTGCGTGCAAGGAAAGTTGACGCTTAAGAAAGCGAGGCTGTCCAGCTGCTGGTTCTCAAAACCATCCGCGTGCATGCAAGTGACATACTGGAATGGGAATCTGCTAGCGACATGTTGCGCCGTTTTGGCACTCTGCTAAAATGCCAGAGTGCAACTATTGAATCCGCCTCTACAACACCAGCTCAGACAAGACGACTCCGTCCGTATGACATGGCAACAGCTTCAACAAACAGAGTCGCACTGTATGTTTCAACAGTGGCTACACAGTTGCACCACAGTTAACAAAGACAGACTTCCTTCGAGGCCTTGCGGAATACTTTGCTCGTTCCAACCTTGGATGGTCACACTTCAAGCTTGGTGCTTTCGAGTGCAACCTTTGGCAGCACAAGAAAATTCAAAAGCAATGCTCTTTTTTTGATCGGTCCATCAGATTGTTGCCCGCATCATAATCTGACCTACGGTTCTCGGCCTTTGCCAACGAAACCGAAAGTCCTTCTGCGCCCTGGATAATCTGCCTTCTTGCAGCTACAGCAACGTATGCTGCCAGCATCACGCCCGGCAAAAGCCTCGTGTTGAGGAACGAAAGCTGTCAGCCAACTACAACATGCACCAAGAACCCCCTCAATAAAAGGTCAGCAGATTCAACGCTTTTGAACTTGACCACAAAATGTGTCGTTCGATATAGTGTGGACGAATCCGTCTGCAATAGCAGCACACGTGGAGCAGTCGAGTCACGAAAGAAGGCCAGCAGCCAAGTAGCCATGGCCAGCCATGACTTGATGCGAGAATCAGCAAGGGATGCCACGAGTTAGCCTATGGGGCTTATGTTCGATGCAAGCCAACCCTGAGTTGACCTATTTACACACTATGTTTGCAGAAAGTCTTCAGTGAGGCTGTCAGACTATGCAGCAAATGTTTATCGTTCCTCCACCCGACTAGGCGATCTCGGCAATGACACCAGTTCCTCCTCAGCAAGGACGATTCTGCTTCAGGGGATGTTAGTCCTGTTCAACACTACCTTCATGCGGCTCTGCCTGTGGGACAGCTGCACAGTGAAGCAAGCAAGCAACTTCCGTTTCAAGCGAGAGAGAACACGAAAGAACCATGCGGTCATGGGGGAAACTGCCGTGTGATCGTGATTAATTAGGTACGAGTACAGGCAAACACCGCAGACGCACCTCAATGCAAATCTATGTGTGTATGTGGAGGGCACTCGGACGGACTTGATGAAGTAGGACATGTATCCTGGCTTACAGTATTGACCGGAAGCAGCCTTTTCGGATGAGAGCAGACATCATCCGACTCTAAAGCGGCAAGCCTGAGTGAGCATCTGTGGAACACACTGAAAGCTGCTTGCAGGAACAGCTTTTCCATTTTCACATCCCGTCGAAGTTGTGCAAAACTACTATAAGCTGAGACCCAGGCTTCCTTTGTTTGCGCACTGACCACAGCAAACATGCCTCCGGCAAACCATGTGAATTGTAGTTCAGGTGGGTTCGACTACAAGCACAGTCTCGCAATCGTCCAGCACCCTGCCTTACAGCACCCTTCAAGAAGTCACAGACGAGTCCCATCCTCAGACGTGCAATCAGCCGAAAGCCAGTTCGTGGCAAAACACGGCCCGTCCCGGGCAGGGTCACGACAGCCAAGGCTCGAATAAGAGCCGCCTGGTATGTAGGAAACAAAGAACCTGCCATGGCGAGTAGAAAGCAGCAGGTGTTATGGCTCTGAGACTTCCTTGAGTTTGGGGTTCAAGGCTTCGCCTCCCACTCGAAAGAGCCATTGAAGAAATGGCAGCTCTCGTCGACTACTGCAATACTACTAGTATACAGACTATGCCATATGGCAGGTCAGGCCCTGCCCTGCAACAGGCGATTGCGTGGCAAAGGATTCTACGGCTTGCCGTTCTTTGTCCCAGAAGCGACGAGTTTACAGTTTACAGACCCTGACTAGTGACTAGGGCATCTCTTGGCGATACAAGATGGGAACGGCCTTGACACGGCACAGGAGTTGCTGAGAGAACCAGGAGGAACTGCTCAAAGGACATGTAAATGCCGTTCCCGCGGATTGTAAACTGCAAACCTTTGGACTCGTCCTGCTGGCTCTGACAAAAGAGCTATTTCAATAACAGCTTCCCAATCTGGGGCGGCACCAGAGCAGTCCGCTGATCTGTGCAACAGAGAAAGCCTCCACCACAGATTTTCGAACGATGTTTAGGACTGCGCTCGGCTTCTGCAGAACATGAGGCTCCGGCCATAGTTAGGATAGTGGACCTGTTGGCGCAGGCACCAGGCCAATTCCAGACTTGCAACATCCGTCAGCCTGTACCACATCGACGCCCAAATTGTCCCAACCATTGAGCCCAGGTACCTGGTCTTGGAGTTCACGCTAATTGGCCGGACATCGCGCAAGAAGGCCCGATGTCGTTGGTATTGCACCTTTGGAATGCCTGCTGCCTTCGCACGAGGCCCAGGCCCCACAGAGAGCGGCAACCTCTCTCTGGAGGTGAGGTGTGCGACAAAGCTCTGCACACCCTGCCGAAACGGAGGCTGCAGGCCGCCCTTCTAAAGCGTGTACGACAGGAGATGCCTTGAGAGAGCATAAAGCCCCGAGAATGCAGGCGGAGCCCGTAGTGAAAACCGTCGCAAACCTCATGCTCTGAGTCTCTCTGACTCTCACACTTCTGCACATAAGCTGATGAACCACTCGGGAACAGGCTTCTGTGGGGCCAGAACTAGCATGGGCAAGGAAGCGAAGGAAGCAGCCTCAAGTGCACACAATCATGTAGCCAGGCGCGCAGGCTTCTGAAGTGAGCACAGGGCCATGAGAAGGCTGCCAAGTGCCAGCAGCACAAAGAAGCTGACCCACCTTGGCGAGCAATCAATCGGAGCTCGAGAGCAAATCATGTTATCGTGGCAGTCGCGACAGACATGTTCCTCCTTGCTGTTCTTTGCTCGAAATGCGCAGCAGCGATAGCACTCCAGGTCTTTCCCGATGCAGCGAGCTAAGAATCTGAACGAGCCAGAAGGATGCAAGGCAAAGCAAAATTGTTCAACCATTGCTTGTGAAGCCAAGCTTCGCCTGAGTGCTGATGGTGGCTGCCTGCGAGCTGACACCATTCACGTGGTCTGCTGTTCATGGGCTGCTACCGCACCTGCATGGCGAATCCTACATGGCCGCCGACGGCACCTCCTGCTCGCTCTGCAACGCCCTTCATGCCTGGGAGATAGTGGCGTTCGGTAGATTCCCTGCCCTACTGCGATTGCATCTGAGAGGACGACTCTGTTTCGCGTAGTTCGCATAAGCAAGGAGACCCTGAAAGGTTCCGGTCAACCGACTTCTGTACAGCCAGCTGGGTTGGCAGAGGTGAACTACAGCTCTTGGCTCGAGCCCTTCCTGTTTCCTTTTTTGGACGCACGAGATCCCTGCGTCATGGAAAGGAAGATGCACAGAAGATCCAGCAGCTGTGTAAGCGCTGGCAAATCCCGCTTGGGCCAGCATTCGTGAAAGCCTCCCACACCTGTCTACTCGGCCACGCAGCTCATTTCGCATCTGCAACCTGGAGCTGGCTTCAAGCGTCTGACAGCCTGTTCAATCCCAGTGCTCGAGGCCCCGCCGGCCTTAGCGCTGGAAGTCATACTTGACCTTGCTGCTGTACGTCCGCCTGGCGCTTCGAGAAGCGAAAACAAAACGCTCAACGGTCCTACAACTCTCTGCAAGAACCGCCTCTCAGAGCTCGGCACGGCAGCGGGCGGCACCTGAGAGCTCGGAATGGCCCAGCATGACTCGCTTTGCCGTCCAATGACCTCTGAAGTACTCTAAAGAGTAGCCGAGGCACAGATTCGCCATCGGCCACTGGCTTGCGACCCTTTCCTGCAGCTTCGCAGCACTTTGCAGGTCGTTTCGCGGTGCTGGTCTGCAGAAAATGCTCTCTGAGAATGGGCTGCTCCGATCCAAACTGACAAATGCCGCCACGGTTCCGGCACCTTTGGCCTTTCGCACCAGCCACGCCTTGCAAGTCCCAGTTACTTCGTGATGATATCTTCTTAAATTCATGCCAACCAGCCTTGCCGGAGGCCAGCTTGTACAAATTCCGGGCCTGAAGGTTTCAAGGAAGCGCACGAGAAAGGCAGAAATCTGCCTTGATGAAACCGACAACTGCTGGTTTGAGTCATGCAATGCTAGTCGACTCGTCGACTTGCGACCGAGCAACGTACAGCTTGTTGTCTGAAGCTGTAGCCCCGTCAGGTGTCTGCTTTGCACTGGAAGCCTGGAAAACCTTCACCTCTCGCACGGAGGCAGATCCTTCCTGGCACTGGGAATTTCCAAAGCCCCCGCAAGAATAAAGACAGTCTCGCTGTCGTGCTGCAGACTGACTGGCTTAGTACAGCCTCAAGTCTAAGTAAGTGCTTTGAACTTCTGCTGCATGAAAAGCCTTCAAGACCAGCAACGCAAGCCGGTCCTTGCCCTCGTGAGTGTAAAGAAGTCTGGCCAGGGACATGCGATCTTCAGCATTCTCCTTGGAAGTGGAGGTGGCAGCAAACGGATTTGTTTATGATGCGGTTGAGTTCATGTAAGCCCACACGTATGGCACAACAGTTCATAGCATTCTGCCCAGAGGCTGGGTTCACGACCAATGAAACAGTTCCATCCAAGCACTTCTCCGTCACCAGCATGTTCTCCTTGTCCGTTTCAAGCACAATGAAGTAGTGGCAATGATCCTGGGCAAGCCCGAGGAAGTATTTTCCTGCCAGTCTCGCTCCCGCCGAATGCGACTGCCAAGTTCCGAGCCAACTTTTGGCTCCGCCATGGCGCATCCAGAAGCTGAGTGGGCTCGGCAGCCTTGCCATGGATCGACCTCCGGTCGCTACGCAAAACGGTGGGCGAAGCACAAAGCCGAAGCTCATCCGCTTAATTACCTCGCAACTGTGGCCTTGCCAGGTCGCCGACCGTATCCACTGCCTCCACGAACCTGTGCTGAGATCTTCTGAGACTCAACTGAATGACAAGTGGTCGGACGTACGTGCAGCCGGCAGGCATCCTGGCCCGTACGATCTTTTCGGAGTCTGCGACCTGCACAGCGACAACAAGCCGGTCAGGTAGCACGTGCGAACACCCTGAGTTCATGTGGACAGGACGATGCATCACGATGTGCCTGAGCCTTTCCAGGCAGTGCTGTCCACTTGGTTCCACGGAAGGAGAAAACCACCTTTACGATCTCCGGTGATTCGGGCTCCTCGCATTGCTGCTTCAGGACGTCCTACCCTACACATTTCCCACCCAGGTGCAGAGAGATCCCTGTTTCGTCCTGGACCGTGCGGATCTCCAAAGAGCCGATGCGGTAGATTCGGAAACAGGCGCCATCTTCGGAGCTCTTCTCGAAGACCGGGGCAGTGCTTGGCAGCATCTCGGTTGTGATGAGCTTCTTGAAGGTCGGGTTCAGGGCCAACTGCACCATGCCTGACCTGAGAGCCTTCTTCACAAGTCCGGTGGACATGCCCTGGTGCTCCACTTGGAAGTTTGATGTCCAAGATCTTGGGAAAGCAGGCCCAGGATTCTCCGGGATGAAGGCTGCATCAGAGAAGAGTGACACTCGCTTTCCTCGAAGGATCTCCTCCTCTGAGACCAGAGCCCGGATCTTGTTCACGTACTTCATGTCTGGATCTGGCGGAACAAAGGCATCGCCCTCCTGAGTCCGGTCTGTGAGCTGGTCTTTGTAGAGGTTGCGGAGGAAATGTCGATCTTCCGGCTTGAAGGGTGCAGACTGTGCAGACGACTGCCTCACGCCATCCAGGAAAGCCTGGCCGAGTGGGACCCGAGCCTCCAAGGAGTCCGGAGAGGCGCTGCAGCTGGCCACACCCAAACGGAAGCGATCCGGATTCGTCAAGTCGAAGCCATCCAGGTTCAGGTCCACGCCCTGCGGCTGCTCCGCTTGCGGCGCCGGCGCCGGGGCCCGCTGCGTCAGCTGGAAGCGCGCAGGGGCGAAGCCCGGTCGGCCGGCACTTGGCCCAAGCTGCATTCCCTGCAAACCGCCCACCATTGTGGAGGCCCCCGGCCCGACAGGTCGCAAAGTGTGGCGCTGTGCCAACTCAAAGCGGTCCAGCTGGAACTCGATGCCCCCATAGATGCTGGTCAAGTAGCTCCACTGCCCGGTGGCTGAATTCAGCATTTTTCCGTCCCGGACTTGAATGCGAGATTGACCCCGCATGTTCCAGAGTTGTGGAATTTGCTTGGCAGTCGTCTTTGCACTCGCCGCACTGACAAGTTCATCAGCCAGTCTCCACCACTCGGGTGGGACAGTAGTGCCCGAATCCACAATGAATTTGGCCATTACCGATGCCTTGGCAAGCTCTCGCAAGTGGAAGATCACACTTTGGCGCTCAGCAATGAGATCGAAGTGCTTCGTGAAGTTGTCGGCAAACTTCCTGGCAGGTAACTCTTCTGCGTCTTTGATGCACTGCACTATGGATACTACTACTCAACATCGAACTGAGTTTGGGCATCCGTCCTCAAAGGATGATTCTTGCTGGTGATGGGAGTGTCCTGGAGGCCTTTTGCTCCAACCACCTGGGTCCGAGCCTCGACCCCCATCTTTACGTGTGGGACCAGCGTGTTGTCGCCTGCCAGTCGAACCTCTGCCTGGTTCACCACGAACCACTCGCGTCCGGTCCATCCACCCTTCACGTTGTCAGCCTCCGACCAATCGAAGACACTCATCATTCCCATCATGGGCATGTCGTGCCTTGCAGATCACATCAGGTCGCTACGAGACGTGCCACAGACGAGTTGTGACTCAGATGCCGCAAAGGGACTCACCCATCGACAATTCCTTCAGGTAGTAGTCTGCCTGAAACATGAGCTCTCCGATGCTTGTGCCGGCAAGCCAGGATGGGGTGAAGCGCTTCTCGAGCATGGTTTTTTCGAGGTTTTCCTGAGTTTGACGGCACTCTTCTTGGAAATTATCAGCCAATTAAATAATCATCTGCAACACTCCCGCCCCAAGCCATCCAAGCCGGCCCTGCGTCATTCCGTGACCCATTACACCTGACCTGGTGCGTCGTCAAGCCGCATCAAGTATTCTGTTAATTACCCACTTCTTTGCTTGAAAAGACTGCAGGCGCAAATTGCCCACTGATGCTCATTGATGCTCTCTTCCTCCAAGTCTCGGGATTCAGGGGGTCCAGGGAGAAGAGGGGCTCGCGGCAGGCATGGTAGCGAACCTGAAGATCACTCACACAGATCGGAGGATGTCGGGGTCAGCGGTCGACGTTGGACATGTCTGGCATATGCTCGCATGACTAGTCCTGGCCTTCAGGGCCAAGAGGAGGTACTCCAAGTTCACCGCGGCTGCAGGTTCCGCGGTGGCGGCAAGGCGCAGTGACCGAGCGGCCTGAATCGGAGGGAAGAACATCCATGAATGAATCAAACTACATGAATCACGAATCTCTGTCGTGCCCTCGCCTCGTCCCACACAAGGCAGCAAAGGCCTCGACAGTACTTAATTAATGGGCCCTCACAGACTCTTGCCTACGTGCCGTGTCAAACGTGCCGCGTAGGCTGTCCTTGTGGTGGGCTGCACCCGAGCTTTGCAGCCTCAGAAGGCTTGGGCTGCGCAAGCCCTGCTTGCCTCCTAAGCCCTACGGCCTGTGCCCTAGGCTAGCTTCCAGGCAAGTCACTGTCAGAGTGTTCTTCGGGACCTGTTGGACAGTCCAGCCGATGCCATGTTCAGAGCGATTCTCCCTTTTCTTCTCGGCCTCGTCCTTGCATGATCAAGATGGGATGGGGAGAGCTGCAGCTCTTGTCTTCTCGAGGTTCTGTGGAAAACCACTTGAAAAAGCACTTTCGCTGCAAATTTCTGCCGACCGAGAGTCTTGCACCCGTTTTACGTCCTTCTCTTTCATCTCTTGCAGCATAAGTTGAGCTGCACATTCTCCATGCAACGGTGTGGATTTGCCTTGCTGGCCGCTATAGGAAACCTGCGGCCCACGCTCAAGATCAGCAATCAGACGTGTAGCGTCCCCGAACCTCGGGCCTCCCCAACTGGCAACAAGCAGTGGGCGCAGAGCGTGACTTGCTCGCCCTCGGAGTCCACGTCCCACAGCTTCGCCTCGAGTGCACACTGCGAGCGCTGCGTCATAACAAGGACACGGCACAAGCATGCCCATTAAACTGGCCCAGAGTTAAAACGAGAACAACTCTTGTGATCTCAATGTTCCAATGTAGCTACAGGCCCGCCTGGCGCTTCGCCTTTTGCGCGCGCTTCTTGAGTGCGGCCTCGCTGGAAGCGACACTTAAGGGGCCCTGAGGTGAAGGCGAAGTGCAAGGCCGCAAGGCTCGGAGCCTCGAGCTCCTCCATGGCCACCTCGCCTTTCTCGTTGTAGGACTCGCCAGAGTACCACGGGAAGGCCCGGCGGTTGAAGCCTTGGAGCGCAGCAGAGCATTGTGCGAGCTACGCTGTCCTCGTCTTGGCTCCTTCGCGGCGACTGGCTTTGACCTTGTTTGCCATCTTCTGCCTTTTCAAGAGCGAGAAGCCCTGGGCTTCGCCGTCCCGAGATTCGCCAAACTTTGCTGCATAGCGTCTGAGGACCTCCTGTGCCTTCAGTTGCTGAGAGATGGCTTTGGGGCTTCGTTGATATCGACTCCGGCACTTCACTTTTGACGTCCTGCCTCTGCCGGCTCTGGCTTTTGCAGTTCTGGCTCCTGGCACAAGGAAGTCTACCCAGCACACCGCCCGCAGAGAGGCAAGCAGTGAGCTTAGTGTGGAATGTACGAATGGTATTGTGACTGGTACAGGTAGTGGGGTTTAAGCTTCCTGTCGGTCCTTCACGGTTGGACTTCCGCTGCCGCTGTCACTGGTCGCATCGTAAAGCTCAGGCAGGTCAGTGTCACTGTCGTCAGTAGATTCCTCCACATCGCAGATACATGAAGCTAGTACATATCAGCGGCTTCTCAGAGCAGCAACACGTTACAGTGCAGACATCGGGATCCTCTGGCCGGCTGCCCATGCCAAGTTTCTCCTGCACTGCCTTGCACATGCCGGCCGTGGACTTTGCTTCCAGACCGGACCAAATGCCCCGGGAACACGCGCCTCCTCGGGTGCTGCGGTCACGCTCATTGCTCTGCGGCAAACCGGGACCTCTTTAGAGCCTCGGATGTAAACCTTTGCTTGAGCCCGTGGCCAACACATGTGACAAAACTGCAGTTTGGATGCGAATGGCACCTGTCAGTGAATTGCCCAACTAAACAGATTCAAAACAAGTCTACGTATGCCGACACACACCGTGGGGACCTTTCGCGGGTTGGATCACAAGCTGTCACTTCTCGTCACGGCTTGAAATGGTCTTCGAAAGGAATTCTGCGCGCCTGAGTCTCATCTTCGGTTCCCTGCACTGGTCGAGAATCCTGACAACTTGGTGCCAGTCGCAAGCCGCTCGGTTCCCAAACGACGATGATGGCATCATGGCAGGCACACTACCGAATGCCGCAAGAACCATCATCCCTTTGCAGGACCCTGTTCATCCTCGCGACTCAGCCATGCCCAAGACGGATCCTGTGTAGGCACGATCCCGTCAAGCTGCCACAAGCACCGAACAACAATCAGCGGTCAGGACAAAAGAGATCAGAAGCAGCACACCGAGCATGCACTTCAGAAGATCCATGCGCTCAGTTTGACTCACACTCTTCAGAGGCAGTCCTGACTAAGCGTGGACCAGTAGGACCCACCGGAGCCAGCCATTGCTGCACCCTTGTGGGCAGGTCGAACTCTGCTTGGTAGCCCTTTGAATGCCTAGAAGCTCCGACTGTGTCCTACAGTAAGACCCTCGTCCAACCACACACAGGTGCTCGGGCGGGTGGTCATGCCTTGACATGAGTTCACGAATCTGTCAGTCATCATACTTGCAGTAAAGATTGCCAGCATGTGCTACCCCGCGAGTGGGAAAGTGGAGGCCAGCGGTGTCGAAGAATTTGCTGCTGGCTTGGAGTCTTCGCGCAGCATCAGATGCAGGATGCGCAGCAGATTGCAGGAAAGTTGGAACAAGCACTGCCTTTCAGAATTAGGTCTTCCAGCTGATGGCAAGCATGGCGGCTTTTCCGGATTGCTCAGCTATCCAAGTTGTCTTTCTGTCGGGGCAGGTCTCCATTCCTCAGTGCACATGATGACTGATATCTACCACCACATGCAGCATCAATGCAATCCCTCGGACGGAGGGATCAGCGAAGGACAACAATGATCGGAGCATGAGAGAACGGTGCTCAGTCGACCGCACAAACTCCCATCCCGTTTTGGTTCTTTCCCGGGGCGCAAACAGAAGTGGACGTCCAATCTTCGTGCTCTGCTAGGAACCTCAAAAAAGCAACAAGCGCACTTGTTGACAGAGAGCTGTCAGCATCAAGCAGCCAATGTCGTGCACATGCAGGTGCAACAGAAAGGACGCAGCTCTGTCAGAGACCAGCATGTGGTTGAAAGGAGTCGCCCACGGTGATGCCCGTGGAAGCGTTCCTGCAGAAACAATTCGATACACATGTTGCCGCCTGCAGCCCTAAAAGGTTGCGGAGGTGCGAAGGTCTGCAGGGAAATGGGGGCCAGTCGGGTCTCAACAATTGCCTGCGGCTGATAGCAGACAGCGGACAAAAAGGCACAGTCCCAGAGGAAGAGAGGCGCCCCAGGATTCAGCGTGTTGTCGGCCACGAGCTGTGCCTTGAAGGAGTGCAGCACATGCCCCATGCTGGCCCACCTGACATCAAGAGCCTCGGCACCCAAGACCCCGTGACTCAGGAGCAGGTTGAAGTCCTGCACGCCGGCACCGGTTGAGATTCAGCCAGCACGGCACAATAAGGCACTTCTCGGTAGCCTGATGGAAGATCGTCCCACGATGGTCCATGAAGCAAACTCCTGTCGTCGCCCACAGCTCCATGCCGTCGTTGCTGGTTCGTCATCGCAAAACCTCCATGTCCAGTCATTGAGAGGGCCTGTGCTGTGGAAGCCAAGCTCTTCCACCAGCTGCGGCACCACATCCTGAGTGATACCGAGATGCGATCGCAACGTGAGCTCTCGAAGCAAAGGGCGTAGTAACGACCACGTGTACAGGGCCCTGACCTTGACTTGGCCTGGTCGGACCTTGCAGACTCAAACGTTCAGCGCAGCTCAGGGACTCAGGGATTCGCGGGGTCTGGGGCCGGGGACCTCTGCGACCTGGGAGAGGCCAGCGATGTCCAGCAGAAAGCGGGCCACAGAGACGTGCAGCGGATTCACCTGCCAGACGCATGGGGCTGTTGACTGCATAGCATCGCATTGCTCGACCAGCCTCCAAAGAGGTCAGGCGCAAGGAGCTCTGTCCCGGGCACCTAGTTGCCCGTCGGAAAATGGCTGAAGGCAATGGCAACTTGTTTCACAAAGCCTCCTGTCCCCCCTGTGTCAGTGTACATCCTTACAACTGCTCGAGATTTCGCTTCACCCAGCTCGCAAGATGCACATGATCTCGTAAAGCACAACACTCTGGGACCGTGTGCGTGTGCCTCCGCAGCTCGCTGCTGAACCGCACGGCAGAATAGCCCACGAAGGCCCCAAGTTCTGTCACAACCTGAGGAGCTTGGCAACTTGACTCTGCAGAATGTCTATGACAGGTATGGCATGAAAAATCCTTGTGTTTAAGATGTCGCATTCACACTCGCCCCGTGGCAGCTCATGTGGCTGCAGGAATCTGAGCTCCAGAATCTCTGCGCCCAGATACAAACAATTATGACAACCTGCCCTGAGGCACAGCCGGACATGTCTACCGGCTGCGTCGCAGGATGCACCAGCTCAACAGATTTGAAGTGGGCAAAAACGCTAAATGTCAGGGTCAGTCAAGTCAGTCAAGTCGCCATTATCGAGTCCTCTTGAATCTTCAATCTTGCACATTTAGCAAGGCCCACAACTTGGAGCAATGATGTACGCAAAGGCTTGGCCTTGGAGTGTTCTGGCTTCATGTTCATCCTTTGAGTAATCCAGATGAGCGGCTCGTAGAGAGTATAAATTAAGAGCAACTCCTGAAACTCCTCTATATGCACATAATACTTGCTCAAGTGCTTGTTCACATGGATTCGTCTGGTGGTGCTCATATACAGTCCACGCGTACACACACACACACATTTATCCAGGCAAACTTCCCGAATGCACATTTACGTAGCTTTCTAGCAGCTTCTAGCATAGCAGCAGAAATACGCCTACATGAATCTTCGCAGAGCGGAGCGGCGTCAAGGATCAGCTCCTCTACTATCGCGTGCGCTGCGAGCTTGCGCATGTTTCACAAGCCTCGCATGCTGTTACCCACATGCAAAAGAAAGGGTTGTCGAAACGCCTTCTACTGGTATTTACAGTCGGCCGCAGCCGGTGAGCGACCGTCGCTGCAAGAACATGCAGTGCCTTCAGCACGAAACATCTTTGGCTGTGCTCAGCCATCTTTGCTTGGAGTCTGTGTGTCTGAGTCACCGCTTTCCGTGGTGCCCTGATATCAGATTCAGGACCGTTCGGTGGTGACCACCTGAAAGATCTTGATCTCAAGACACTCCAGTTGCGACCGAAAGCTTCTACGCCGCCTTTATAGTTTTATAGTCGAGATGCGGCAAAGTCCAGCAAGATCCCAGCGATACTCTGGGATTGCCTCAGTTTCACGGCACGCAGTCTTCGAAAGCACAGAGATTGCAAGCAAAAGCAGGAGGAATCTCGAGGGACTAGCGACTAGAGTCACTAGAACTGAAAGGCAAAGGTGTCGGTTGGGTTTCATGGTGAACTCTGATAGCGCTTCAGTTCTTGCCTCTTAACAAAAGAACGCAGTCACCGCGCTCCGTTTAAATCTAATGCGCACAATCTGTTCCATTGCATAAAGGCTGCTGTCTGGAAGTGTGTCAGATACCTCGGCTGCGGCCCCATCAGTTCAAGATGCTTCCCCGAAACAGAACAAGGCACAAAGCAAACTACATACTAGAGCTACGAAAGCCTTGAAAGTTTAAGGACGAGCATGTGCGTCTACCACCCACTTGACCGCGTGGCAGGAAGGCCAAGGCAAAGCAGCCGACGACCGTGACTGCGGTCCTTGCTGCAGAATTGCACCATGCCAGGCCATGCCGCGCGGATTGACTTAAAATTGAGGCATCGGTCGAGTAATTAGCTAGGGCTCTCAATCGCACCTGCCTTTGAAGGTCCCGCTGGCAGTGGGGCCATTGGAAGCTTCGTCCGCTCCAGGCAAGCCTACCAAGCAAAAATGATACTGATACGAGCCTCAGTTTGGGGTGATTTTGTTAATGACAAGCAGCCTGCCTGACAGCCGAGAAATGCAAAATGTGACAGTGTGCCTTGATGTTCTCGGAGGTGCACGTACGAAAGATCAGCTCGTCCAGCCTCGAAACAGAAGACCGAGGGCAAGTAGAGTAACTAGAGAAAACCCAAAATCGACTCATCGCAACGAGCCCAGCAGCTCACAAATAAATGTGAGCGCCAACGAGTTCAGCATGAGGTTGTCCACACCAGGCGTGGCTGTCAACCAACGCGCACCTGCAAGAGACAACATGGTGAACAGCTGAGGAAATTCAAGACAGTGTTGCATGGGGGCTTTCTGTGAAAAGACCGCATAGATGCATAAGCATGCTGCTGCTCTATGACACGAACTGTCAGCTGGACAAGGCCAAATCGAGCTGGCCTATGTACCACAGTACAATCGCGATGATGAACTTGGGGAGAAACACGATGAGTGCTATCCAGAACTTCAGAAGTCCACTCCTTAACGTGACTAGGAAGCCATTGGCTCAGCCGGCTTTGCCGGGTGCATGACACGAAGTCCGATTCGGTCTCAGGTGCATGTGCGTGATGACAAACTGGTTCTGGTCCTGATGATCGACAATGCACCTGAGCTGAATCCAGGGTATGGTAGTGGAACAAGTGCTCGAGATGAGCAACTATATTGCTATGCTGATCAACGATAGCTTTTCAAACATCTATTCGCGACAAGCGAACATGGAGCATGGCAGTTGCAATAACAACAGCAGTGCCTGCACGTGGGGCCGAGATGCACGCAGCCCTCAGTCGGCCGATGAAGCCGAAGAGTGTGCCAGAAGAAGTAGACCTGTTGAGGTTTAGGGTTGCAGGGCGATCATTCGCATGCAGGAGATGCTGCTCACAGCTGGCAGTGTAGCGGTCAAGAGTCCGTCTGCTTGAGCTCGTGCCCTAAGAAAAAGGTCCAAATCAGAATCACCTCGTAAGGACAAGTCGAAAGTTGAAAGCGGCAGGCACAGATGAACGAGCAGCTTACGTGCGACCCAGGGGCCATGAAGAAAAACGTGGGGTTCGTCAGCGGAAATTGGCAAAGCTCCGCTTTGGCTGTGCCATCCCACGACTGAAAGAGGATGCCGACGTCCTCACCTCAGAATGTCCGTCACATTCCAGCTGCCTCATTCTCTTTGTCCATAGTGTACTAATATCGCTGTGGCAGCGTACAACACCGACCAATCCACTCCCCTGAACTGGTGGACGTGAAAGAGCCCAGCTGCTGGAATCCATGAGGCCCTCCCCATAGCAGTGATCCGTGAAAAGGGCGTACAGGTCCCGCGCATGCTCCATGGCTGGAAACGCCTCGACTTCCATACTGCAGGGCAAAAGCAGTGCTGTGTTTTCGTAGCCGCTCAACAGAGAAACCAGAATTCAGCAGACCCTGGAGATGGTGCTGCTGTGCCGCAGCCGCTGCCCGCTCTTGCTGTCGGCGTTTTGCCGCTGCTGTCGCCGCTGGTTGGCGCTGCTGCTGCTTTTGCCGCCGCTGCTGCTGCTGCTGCTGCTGCTGCTGCTGCGGTATTTGTTTGTTGTTTGTGGCCTGAGCAAACCAACCAAACCGCGCGATAGTTCATACATCCCTGAGAACACTGTCTTTATCCAACTTTCACAATGGTGGCGAATTCTGCGAGATTGACTTCATGGGAAATCCTGCAAAACGATATCTCGCATTTCTTGCAGAAATGTTTTCGAGATTCCGTGAGGACCGTTTGTTCCTTGGTCGGTTCACGCGCTATAAAGGTGAGTGCTGTTGTTGTGGTTGCTGCTGCTGCCGCCTTTGCTTCGGCTGATGCTTCTGTTGTTGCTGTTGTCTTTGCTGTTAACGAACATATTGTGTTCTTCTTATTGGACTTGCAATTGTTGTTTAGCGTGTTACGTAGATGCTGCTGTATGTTGCTACTGTTGTCGGTGCTGTTGTCGCTGTCATTGTTGTTGCTATGGTTGTCGTGATGCTGGTGCTGGTGCTGGTGCTGGGTGCCCGGTGCCCGGTGCCGGTGCCGGTGCCGGTGCCGGTGCCGCGGCTGCTGCTGCCGCTGGTTGTGCTGGTTGTGCTGGTTGTGCTGCTGGTGCTGGTGCTGGTGCTGCTGGTGCTGCTGGTGCTGCTGGTGCTGCTGGTGCTGCTGGTGCTGCTGGTGGTGCTGGTGCTGGTGCTGGTGCTGCTGCTGGTGCTGCTGCTGGTGGTGCTGCT
>CAJNDV010032641.1:27571-71628 GCA_905221635.1 Symbiodinium sp. CCMP2456 | reverse complement strand
GGTGCTGTTGTTGTTGTTGCTGGTTGTGGCGCTGGTGGTGAAGACACTGCACAGTAAGTCTCCTTCACAGTAATAGCTTTAGAGCTGGCAGCTTGCGTTCATGCCTACCCAGGGTCGACTCAACCTGTGCCGCCCCGCCACAATTAGGAATTCGATTTCGAAGAGCAGGAACATCTGCAAGAAGACCTCGAACCGAAGCCGCTTTAGCTGCACAAGGACTTAGTCAAAATGGCAAGAGGACCGAAATCTTCGTGCACGCTAAGGCCCCGGCATTGCCCACTTGCAGCCCCAAGAACAGCACGAGGTTAAGCAAAACGGTGGCATCCTGCCCCTCGCCACAACCTGTCCGAAGCGCATGCAAACCGTGCTTCCCTGACGGCTTAGTCTTCTGTTTTGCAAAAGCTTCTCAATGCAGAAACTCAGGACCCGGCCTGTGCAGGCCAGACAGGAGTACTGTATTGTAAGATCCTCGTATGCTCAGATGAGCTGACACTTGCAGATGCTGACACAACCTGGACTGCAGCTGTGGCGCGTATATGCTTGCATTGAAACTCAGTACCTCGTTCAGCTCGCGCTCATCATAGCCAGCTTCAATGCGCACGTGGCCTCCTATCAGCACCGAGGCACTTAGCAAGGAAACGGCCTTTTAACATGACTCATGATCGCAAATTCCATGCAATGGAGAGGAGACGGCACCAACCGTGCAATCTGAAGCCTCACCTACGACGTAATTCACGACCTTGGCAGGGTCGCCTAACCTCGACGAAGACTAAGACTACAACAATCAGATCCACAGCCCTTCACGCCTAGGTCCACCTCGGCCAATGGTGAGGACAGCAAATCTCTCGACCTTCCAAGTGGACAAGACCTGCTACGAAGTTCATTTGATGTGCAAAGTCACAAGTACATCACCTTTCAAACCTCGCAGTCACGCGTCTTTGTCAAGCTCGGGTGGGCAGAAATCGGACTGGAACAATCAAAAGGCACACTCACACACGCACAGGGAGACCGACACCTACATGCACATAAGCAAGCATATCCTGCGCGCCAGATCAGGAGCTTAAGGAAAGCTTGAAGAAGCTTGCCGCCCGGCAGCTTGGAGGCTCTTGTCGGCGTAACCGTCTGAGATTCCCCAAGGGCGACGAGGTCCGCCTCATTGTCCCCCGAGATAGAACGTATCCTTCCGGGCGAGTGCCATACGCAAGGCGGGACGATCGAAGCCTCTCATGGACTTGGGGACGTGGCAACGTCACAGCTGGAGAAGACCCAGATAAGAGAAACGGCAGCCACGCCAAAAAAGTCAGTTGGACTGGCCGATCCGCTGCGCAATGCGATGCAGTCCTGGGTCTCAAGCCCTGCATCGGCATGCTGAGTAAGCTCAAAGCCCCAGCTACCCTTTATGTCTTGGTGGGAATTCATTGTGAACTGTGGGCTGCTGTGCTGCTCCAAGAAAGAAAGATCTCGGCGACTAGCGTGCTCTGCCGAGCCAGAGCAAACACATCCGAATGAAGCACAGAATGAGAGCTGATACTGTGCCGGTCATTTGCGATGGGGATCCTGAGCCTGGAGCCAAAAAAACACGAAAAACAAGCATCCTGCAAGATGAAATTCAATCACGGGCAGAGCGACTGACCTGGCCACTCCGCAAGGGACGCTGCAGTGCGGCATGCAACAGGTCGGCCTCATCGGAGCGACTGACGGTATCATAGGACAAGGCAGGGTTCAAGTCCTGCCTTGTCTCCGCCGGCTACCTTCAGCCATTGCCCCTTGTGCTTGGCAAAGCCTTCGCCTCAGAAGACCGTCCAGAAGCCTATATCCCGTCTCTCGGATGGAATCAGGGACAAGCAAAACTCAGAACGGGATAAGCCAAAGCACATAAATTGTAACATGCGAAGGAGATACAGTCATGACATAGCTTGTCTCAAGACAAAAGACGTGGCTTCATGAACGAACATAAACACTCAGAAAGCGTAGGTCGTGCACCGTGTCGACACAACTTCATAGAGACGGCTCTCAGTTCTGCAGTCTCGTCGCAAGCGGCCAGAACCTCTTCCGGCTTCCCCTCGAGCACGGAAGCCTTTAAAAAGAGAGCTGTTTGCGGAAACACAGCTCTCGACCGCGGCGCCTAACTAGAGAAGGCCTCCAAGAAGTCGACAAGCTTAGCCACCTTCTGGTGCCTGGTAGGGCTGTCATGGGCCTACCTATGGTAGCTACTTTTGCCGTTCTGCTACCGCTCACTGAGGTCAAGACGCTGGGTGGAGTGCTCGCCTCACCGGAATCTGCTCGCCCAGAAGCGCCACTTCCATCTGCCAGGGCAGCCAGGGCTAGAAAGTAAAACTGAGGTCATCGACATGCCTGCAGGCAGCGCAAAGGAAACCACGAGCATAGACTGCGTCGCACAGACGCTTCTCGTTCAACGTCCTCGTGCCGCAACGAGTGCATGGATGACGTGTAGAGCCGTAGTGCCTACAGGCGATAAGATTATCTTACACTCCGAACGATGCATGCAGGTCCTTGCACCAGATGCTGTCCATCTGGAAGACACCGTATGGTTCAACTTGCTCGAACGATCCCTGTGCCAAGCAACATTATCGCTTAAGCTTGCATGGTGCTCTGACAGTCTGCAAAGCCCTGTGCCGGCCTCCGCCCAATACTCAAACAGGCGCCAGAGTCCTTGGCGAAAGCCAGCCTGGGCAACAAAAATCAGAACAAGTCTTGTCTGGTAAACCCGTTTGCTCGAATTCCTTCCAGCTGCTGCCCCGCATGGCGATGTCACAAGGGACACAGGTCGTGTGGTAGGCTCGCCTTCCACATGGTCCACACGAGCATCGGGGCCTCGAGCCATGAATAGGCAAAATTCAGATGAAGCCCGAAGCCCTAAGGCACTCCATGCTGGGCCTAGGCTAGAACAACGGGACTCGAAATGAAGGAAGCATGCGCTGCTCGGACGTCTTTGGTCAAGACTGACAAGTACATGAGCTCGTGAGACTGAATGCTGGTGCCTCAACCTGACAGAATAATCTAAGCTGAGCACGCTGGCATCATCTGAAAAGGCATCCGGCCGTCGGACCACCTGCGCGTTACTTCGAGCATCATCGCTCCAGAACTGCACATACCGAAAAGATGAAGACTACAACTCGGGCCGCCCTGAAACAGACATAGGCTTCCGGTCAGTCCGGCATCCGGCAGATCTTCGATGGAGACAGAAGAGTGCAGCCCAGGCCTAGTGCTTTTCTGACTGGAGCCTGTCCCTTGCCGGCTTCAAGTCCACTTAGTTCTGGCAGAACGCTCGATGTATCCACGGGAGCCCCATCCTCTTCAAGATTATTTGCAGTGCACTCTTCAAAAGCACGCACAAAATTTGTTGACTTCGTGAAACCATACTGTATAAACTGGCGCGGCTTTCACCGTTGACCGTGTCAGTGCACCTGTCCCCTTCATTGTGTTCGGAGCGCATCGCACTGTAGTCTTGTCCTATGCATGTTCTGGATGCAGGTCCAAGTCAACTCTGTACCGAGAAGCAAGCAACAGAGTAACTAATTCTGACTCGTGCGCTGGCCGTCGTTGGTATTTGTGGCACAAGCGAACAACGGCCACTCGCCGATGATAAAGAGGGCAACCAAACACTGCCTGTCGTCTCTAGACCCACCCCAGATGCCTGCCTCTGCATCGACGATGAGGATTACCTCCAACTTTATTGCGTGATGGAATATGCAAGGTTTCCAGAGTGTACAAAAGCGTAGCAAGTCAGGCTGAACTGGCAGAAGGACGGCCAGCGGTCGCCCTTCCCAGCCTGATCATGATGCGGCGACAGTGTCGCTGGCCTCCAAGGTATGTTCGTCGTGTCCTCGCAACTTCTGTCACCGCTTGTCAAACTGCATGCTTAGGACACGGTAGAAAAACATCTTACCCTGGCACTCTTTCGTAAATCACGCGCTCTGCAAGAAACTCGTGTCTCGACTGCGGTCTACTGCAAGGTACTTGTCTGAGCTACAGTAATTGTTGACGAAGACCAGCAATGTCACAGGCTCTGCAAACGGCTCTGAGCTTTCGTTTATGATTATGGACGGTGCGTTTGCTCCACGCCTGTCTGCGCTTGCGGGCGCCAACATGTTGGTCCCGTGGCGTGGGATGCTCGTTTCCGGAATTCAGTTTGTCTGTGCTTCCTGCACGAGCCATGTATCTTGCACAGTGTGGGACCTCCAACACCGCTGGGAGTTGGGAGCGCAGGTTCCATATCATTGCCCGTGCCGGCAGTGCCCTCTGCAAGAGTTCCCACGTAGCCAGGATTCCCCATAGTGTCAAGTTGAAACCAAGCAGCAAACCGCGGAAAATTCACTAACCCGAAAAAAGCTCCTGAACGCTCGATTGCCGATGCTTCTGACTCCACGTACAAGCAGCAGCATCCATCAGCACCTGCCATGTCATGTGGGCCAGGCGTAGAGACTGCTCCATGGTCTACGGAGTCAAATACTCAACAGCGTAGAGTTGTAGAGTTCATCTTGCAGGAGACTGGAATCCGTCTTCGCCTCATGCAGGGAGGCTGCTCTGCCGAGCCACCATGCTGCATTTGCCAACTCCTGCGGGCAACGTCAGCTTCTCAGGTTCTCGCCCTGTCCCTCTGCCGTGGTGAGCATTCAGAAGTTCAGAAAGGAAGGGGCCATCCCATGTGAGAGAGCTTGTACGAACGACAAGCCTGCGCCCCAAACTCGGTGATGCCGTCAAGGGCTTGCTGTCCCGTCGCCCGTGAAAACGGCGCTGTTCCCAACCTTCGAGGGGTGATGTGGTGGAGTGTGGTGGGGTCGTTCACGCATATATCTTGTATCGACTCTTCCACCTCATACTGGCATCCGACATGGATCCGAGGTTCATGCTGGGATTTGCCAAGTGCCTGCATGCTGTTCGCCAGGTTTTGTGCGTCCAGTCCTGGCCATCGGAGAACTCACGAAGTGGGCCCTTGACACTGGGGCAATGGCTCTTTCTTCCTCGGATGCTGCGGATGCAGGCCGTCGCGAAGACGGCCATTGGCCTGGCTAGTGTTCATCGGCGCTCATGAGCAGGAGGAAGACGAGAAGCTGGATCGCCTCTCGTCTGCGGAGCTCAGAATGGTCACCGCCCGTGCCGTGTTGGACCTCAACGGCGCTGATGCTAGCTGTTCTTCGGCTGCCGAACTTTCATTGCCCTCAGCTCCAGGCAGATGTTGCGGACTGAGGCCTTCGATTCTCCTGACAAGGCCGCTTACGTTCAATGTAGTGCACCTGCACAAGCGCAAGAACTCGACTGTTGGCCCGGCAACCGCTTCCGGATCTGCCTTTGCGCACAAGATGCGGGCAGTCTAGTTGGAGCTTCCTGCTCGCAGCCACATCTTGCTGGTGAATCCAGCATGCATTGACACAGCAAGATCTCAGACCTAAGAACCCATAACCCACCCCACGCAGAGTCCTCTTTGACGAAGGGAGTCGCTGAGCACCACATTAAGATCGAAATGTCTTGTGCCGTTGGCTCGTCTTGCCTGGCAGCTCCGCTCTGCTCAGCTCTCTCGGTCAAAAGGACATGCTGCGTCGCGAGACTCTCCTTTGGGCAAGGCGTTTCGCGTTTCTGAGGCTCTCAGTGCCAGCTGCACTGGCCGTTGAACATGAAAGCGTGAGTTTTATTTGGCATCTCTCTTGCATCGTCTTGCATTCCAGCAGCGGGTCAGGCCATGCATTTCATCATGAAAGCGTGCCTAGTTCTAACCTGTGAAAACGACCATGGGATTTCGTCACCGGATTAGCACCATATGCACCATGCATCAATACCCGAGTCCTTCTTGGATCTCCACCACGAGACCCATTGCTTGCATCTCAAGGAGGCAATTATAATTGAAGCATGCTGCAAGCTGGCGATGTCCAGCACAGCAGAGACCCTAATCAATTTTCATGCGCAAACGTCCGTTAGACTTGCACTCTGTCCTAAGAACCCATCTCCAGTGCGCCTCCGGAAAGCTTCCCGGCTGGCTGCAGCTGTCGACGGCTCGTGCAGCATCTCCAACAAGGGGGCAGTACAAGACGAGTGGCTTCGTCAAGTTGAACCGAACAAGACAAGTAAGCATGCTTCGTGTCCTGCAAGGTGCCGAGAGCCCATAGCGTGTTGGACAAGGCCTGGAGACAGTTGCTGTCAGTCTCGCACGACTTCGCCGAAAATGATGAATACCGTGTCTGAAAGACAGCTTTTCGCAACTGCAACGGCGCCCCTAGACGAGAGTTTGCTCTATTTACGTAGGTCCAGTCAACCATCCGAGCAGCCCTCATGGTGAAACATGTTGAAGTGCAGCATCTATGAATCTACGATGAGCCCTCTTGACTCGCCCTGCCTACAGGGTGCGAGCAAGCAGAGCTTCTCAACACGTGCCTGCGTGTCTCCGCGACGCAACTTGTTCGCCGCCTGCCAGAAAATTCTAACAATGGGAAGCATTTACCCGATGACGATCTTTTCTTTCTGCACAACCAGACTGGGAGAAATGCAGCTCGCAAAACACGTCTCCGAACAGTTGGTCCTCCTCAGCAGCCCTTCCCAGTGGCGGCAGGTGTTGGAGAGCCAGGACAGCCGACCTTTACTTCATGTAAGAACCAGGCAGACGAGATCACATCACACGAGGCTCGCCTCCAGCATGTGTTGGAGAGATCACGCGCTTCGTGTCCATTCAAACGGTGAAGAGCCTGTGACAACATGGATCTTCAAGTCTGGGAGCTTGCTGTGTTGGCCGTCTCTGAGAGCTTGGCAGCTGCAGACAGAGCTGTGACCAGTGGTTCGCGGCAAAGCTGAAGACGCCCTACCAGGTTACCCAGGTTGCTGCTCCAGCAAAGAAGAGCAAAAGTGCGCCTGCCGCTCGAACTGTGTTCACTAACTCCTGCAGGTCACCAATGAAAGGCTCAAGGCAAGGGCATCGATTCAGCATCAGGCCTGGGTCGGCCACCTGTGCACGCCTCTCAGCGCTGACTTAACTGCTGCTTGCATCAGCCTCGGCAGGGCTGGAAGACTGGAAAACCAGCAATTTGCCAAACACCCATAACTGCTTGTGCCAAGCTCCTTACGGAAGGTGGAGCAACTCGATGGACGCCTGGCGAGACGGAGCAGAAGAGACCCGTTTGGCTCTTCCTTCAGACTTCACGCAAGGCCCGAACAAGGGTTTGGGCTCTGTTTGAAGGCGGCTGTGCGCTGGAGTGATGGATGCGGCAGATCGCCTCGGTTCTACGATTGGGCCACCTCCACGCTTGAGCAGCATGCAGTATCATGCAGTCAGGCAGTGCGCCTCTGCTGCGATCATTTGGTAGGAAGGCAGGTCAACTGCCTGTAGTGTCGCAGATCTCCGAACCGTGTTGGACAAGTTCTGCACATCCAACTCCTTCACCTGGACACGACGGTTGCAGTTGCAGGGATGGTTGAGGACGGGCTTATTTGCCGGGTGACGGGGCCTGTGCGTGGAACGCTCATTGGGTGGCAACGGCCAGCGGTTGGTGCTGCAGCGCCGAGGCGCCCAAGGCCCAAGCCGCATTCGCCAAGTACCGCGGAGACGCCTGGACTTGAAGAAACAAAGATTACGCTGTTCAAGGAGATCCGACATTCTGACCCTCCGGGCCTAAGTGTAGACCTCTGCTGCAACCTCCTCGATGAGTTGCACAACGCCGGGGGAGTGGAGCCAGGTCGCTCCGTCCTCCGCCTGGCACCGTAGAATGCCGACAGACCTCACTGATACCGTTTTCTGCTCGCTCGTTCTCTTTCTGCATTTGTTTGGGTCTGAGGCAGCCCTCTCTTAAGGTGCCGTGCACTGCTAAGTCCTGTGTTAGCTCGGCCGGGGACAGTTCTCCACCTCAAGGTTTCGCACAGAGCTTGTAAACTCTATCGCCCTCTGTCCTTGCTTCCTTGCCTGCTGGCTTGGGTATCGGACGTGCCCTCTCACCATTCAAGGTTGTTTGGAGTCTTGGTGTCCCTTTCACTGTCACGCTCACATTCTGCTCCTATCAGCTCTCGCTCGAGTTTGCAGGTTCACCATCGCTGGATGCTCGGAGTCAGGTTCCTCGACCAGGTGGTGCAGGTAGGACCCACTATATACTATCGGCAGAAGGTCGATTCCTCATGCAAAGGCGAACACGCACAAGGTCTTACCAGCGAGGAGGGGGCTGCATTCCTCGGGTCCCTCAAGCAATTGCAGCACATGGCTGTTGAAATCTCTGTCTCCTAGCTCTCTCCTTTTCTCGGGGGCCCTCTCTGAAGTACAACAACTCAAGCCTTTGGGCATTCGGCCTTGGCAAGGCGGTGCAAGGCTGTTCCACGGTGCACGGCACCCAGCTCTGGGGCATGACGCCGCAGTGCCAAGAGCAGCTCCGGCACGGAATCCTGTGGGCTGAGCTCGGCTCGGGCGGCTTCACCGCAGCCCCAGCTGCCCCAGCTGGCTGCAGAAACCCGTCCAGGCCTTCGACACCAGCAAATCATTGAGGCGCCGGGCACGCCGCTCCTGCAGCAAAAGCTTGTCGGAAGTCACAAGAGGGCTTCGAACACTAGGCTTGATTCCAAGCAAACTCCAAGAGCAAGGACAAAACAATCTTGACGAAGGCAGCTTACGCTCAAGTGTTGAAGCATGTCAGGGCACCGAAATGAAACTTTCCGACCGTCCTCGGCTGTCAATCCGTGACGGCTTCCACGCAGCTGTTCAGCACCTCAAGTCTCAAAACACTCTCCAGTACTCCAGTGCTATAAGCAGCATTGGGATGATTGACTCAGATTGACCTTGCATGCTGGCTTGCTTTCACGGACAAGGTCCCCGCGCATGGCTTTGGGAAGCGCATCGAATCACACAGCGAACCCATCACTCGCGGTCAAGGTGCATCTTAACTCGCAAGGATGCGGCCAGTGGTCGGGGTGAAGGTGGATCAGGTGCGTACTGTTCTTGCGGATGCCGCTTCTCGACATGCTCATGATGTGCAGGGATATGCCACCTTGCTCTTCTGAGGTCTCTTCCATGAGCCGAGTTGGACAGCAAAAGCTCACTGCTTTGAATGCAACGTAGACCCTGCAAACAGCTCATCGTACTGCGCAGTGGGCCCATTTCACGGCTGGTAGCGGTTGAGAGAGGCGACTCAAGATGGACATGTGTCTGCCTTTGCTGGCTGCACCCGGTCAACTTCACTTTACCACATGACTCCCTTTCAGGCCCTGAGGCCCTGTCATCAACTGTTACACGTAGCTACAATCAGGAGTGACTGCAGCCTAAGCCCGGAAGCGCACTGTCCCCCATGTTCCTCAGTGCAGCAAAACTGAGACAGAAGGAATGGCATATGCATGTGCCAACACTGCTTGGTCCACTTCTTGCAAGCCAAGCTTCCTGAAACAATCCTCGCCGTTGGTGAGGCCGCAAAAAGGACAGCTTCGCGCCTCTTAAAGCTCCCTTGTTTGAGGAGCAGGGCACGTCGCTGGCGTGAGCTAAAGAGCGAAACACACCTGATGGGCAGCGTTGGAGTTTGAATGCCGCTTGATGAATCCCGGTTGTATTGCGCCCTGTTCTTCCAAAAACCACGCTGGCTGCCCATCGGATGCATAAGCATTCCGCGGGTCCGACAGGATCACGAGAACATGCGCGCATGTAGAATACTAAAATTAAGCAGCTGCCTTGCACGGACCCCGGGACCGACCCAGCAGTTGACATGACAATTCCACTGAGCACTGCTACAGGGTCCACGCAGTCATGCAGACTGCAGACTTGTCGGGGTGGAGTCTGGTTGGGTTAGGTAGGCCCTTTGTAGGTTTAGAGCCCAGGGTGGCGTGAACACCATGTGCACTCACAGCCGGGACGAGCTCAAGAGCTCAACATTTTTTCCTTGGCGAGGCATCCACAGCACTGAATGGGCTCATGACTCGATCACGTGCTGCAAGTCAGAGACTCGACTAGATGAGGCCCATTGCAAGCCGTGCAACTCGGAAAGTGCTCTTGATAGAGAGGATTCATCACAAAGGACACACAGCTGTCGTGCAGATGCCATCAAGCAGCTATCTTTTTCTGCTGCTTCTCGCTGAAGCTTGAGGCAGCACCTGCATTTCGAGTGGATCCAAGCTCGTATGTCTCTACATCAACACCATGCAGGCGTGGTGTGGCTGCTTGCACTCACGCATGATGCGCATCTGCTGATCTTTGATAAGCGCTCGTTCGTGTTCGTGGCTTGATGCTTGCGCGCGCATGCGTCTATCTACCATCTCCAGCCCTTCCTAGGCAGAGAAAGCAGGCAAGTCATCCAGGAAAGTACACCAGTGCTGAGGCAGGTGCCAACGAGGACGTTCTGTGGGAGCGATTTGAAGATCTGCCATGATCGAGATGCAGGCAGGATGCACATTCCACGGCAGCAAGTCCGTGACAAGTTCGCAGCTCTTCTTGGGCTCCCACTCTCAGAACCTTCTCGTCGCTTTCTTTGGTGCAAATTTCTGGCAAGGGTACGTCAACATGAAATGAAAGAAAAGAGCTCACTCTTCTACCCCTGCATATTGGCCTTCTTGCTTGTAGATCTCAGCCAAGAATGCCAGCACTTTCCTTAGCTCTGCAAGTAACAGCATGGTCTCACCGCCTTGTGCTTGCATGACCGGGGCTTGGACCCCAGATTTCGGTTGTCTTGCCCCAAAATTCCCTGCTCAAGCCAGGGAGTTCAAGAAGCTTGAAGGCGGTGCATGAGCATGACCTGGTTCTGAGCAAGGACCATGTCGATGAGTTTGTCGTGGACCTTTTTGGCCTGTCAGTTCGTGGCAACGGTCGAGTCGATTCCAGTTGTGATTCAGGGCACGTTCAAGACTATCTTGATTCACTCTTGCTCGTTCGTTTGCTTGCGCGAGTCGACCCGGAAGTGTCGACCTCCTCACTGTCTGCATGGATTAATTGTCATGTAGAAACATTACCACCACGCCAAATGCCCTGGCAGTGCCAGACGTCACACAACGCTAGCCACAAGTCATGACGGTTTCGAGAACTGCGCATGCCTCGTCGCAATCATCTCGGAGGGGTAGCTTTGAAAGGATCAAGTCCCCTGCCTAAGGGTAGCAGCGAATTGGGATCCGTCCCATGAGGCCAACCGGACGACTGGGCAGAACACCTGCACATCCGGAGGGCAAAGCTGGCCCTTGTCCTGGTCAATTTCAAGACATTGCGGCATGCGTGAGAGTGTCACCGAAGAGCTGCAACAGTCCTTTAGCAAGGACAGGAGTGCAGCTACCTGCGCGGTGGCTGTGCACTCCCATTCTATTCAAGGCAAAATTGCCAGCTTTCAAGGGGTCCCGGCTGCATTGTCCATGGCAATCTTCGCTTTCTCATCCTCGCGAAGAAATGCATCGCAGTGCTTGGGTGACTTTCTCAGTATCACTGAGGCACCCACTCGCTTCTTAGGCTTTGGCTTCCCGACTACCATGGCCACTCTTTTGAAGGCCTCAGGCGCCGCCTGCAGAGACAACCATGACGATACAACACACTGTGAACCCGATGTGGGAGTACAGTACGTCTTGAAAGAGGGGAGGGCAGGGAGCTAGCACCATAGTTCTTTAAGAACCGCCCAGCCGACCAACTCAACCCATAAACTCAACAAGCCACCCCCATATACATACTTTAGGAATAATCTACCCCATAAACTCAACAAGCCACCCCATACACACACTCTAGTAATAATCTATCCCATAAACTCAAGCAACCAACCAACACCAAGCCTCAACCCGCAACCTCAACCAATCCCGGTAAAATATTACATAGCTTTATGTAATATCTTATCCCAGTAAAACGGGGGGAACTCCCTCGAAGAGTTACACTCAACAACACATCAATCGCCGCCAGCCTTGCTTTCACACCACAGCTGTCATTTAAGGTCAGCGCATCAGTTCTTCAGCTGCTCGTAAAAGCTTTACGAATTGCACTGTGAATGGCGGAGAGAGGTCCAAAAAACCTTTTTGTATCTTCACGCCTCATCGTGATTGCAAGTTCATTCGCAGAGCTTGCACCCTCTGCTGTAGTGACATACAAGAAACAATACCTCTCGTCCTTGAGAGCTTCCAGCAAGCGTGATGGAGCAACGCTGGCGCGTTTTTGCGCTTCTTCAACTAGCACCTGTACATGCTGGGCTTGTTGGTCGTCCTTGAAACTCTTCTTGGCCTTCAGATCTACAAAGACTACGAACCACTTGCTGGCAACGGCGTCAAAAATAGCCAAAAGGATATCCCACGCTTCGCCTCTCGCTGACTCCAGAAGCCATACATTTTTGGTATTGGCTGGCAAGCTTTCAAAAGTGGCTAAGAAAGCCTTCGTGCTTTTTCTGCTCGAGGGCAAAGTGCTGCTTTTCTGCGATGGCGATGTCAAAATGAAGCGATCTTTGCGAGGAACAGCGTACCTCACGCTTTCCAGCTTGTCAAGTTGGCTCACTTGCCCCTGGGCGCAAACGTCAGCGCAGTCAATCCCCAACAACTTTTCCAAAGGGAAATCCTTCTTGCCAGCAGCGGTAGCCAAGCGCATCCTCAGCCACCACATCGCACAATACTGCAAAGGTCTCCCTTCTTCTGTCAGCTCGATGTTCTCAAGGAACTCAGCCACAAGCTTGGCAAAGCTGGAGGGTTTTTTCAGTGCCTTCGCAGCCGCACTGATCATGAAAAGTGAAACAACAGGCGTGACCCTGGAAATACAGCGTGGCATCCGGACATCCTTGAGGGCATTCACGAAAATGCTCTCCAGAATGTATGCCATCACCGTCTCATTCCTCTCAGTTTCCTCGCCGAAGACAGCCGGATCAAGCTCTGCAAACGAAGGGAGTCGTGGAAATACCGTCCTTGAAGCTGCTCCCGCACATGCACCAAAAGGTTCCGAGACGTTGCTCGGATTGAGTGCCACACTGTCCGGGAACTCATCGAGGAAGCCTGCCCCGAACTCCAGCAAGCGAGGCAGGTCTGAGAGGGCTGCCGCTGCAAACTCAAAAGTAGCCCCTTCTCTTGCCCACCAAGAATTTTTGCGACCTTCTGCACATCCAACCGCTCCGGAAGCTCCAAAATGATGGGATACCTCCCAGAAGGCACTGCACCGAGCCTTGGCGAAGAAAAAAAGGTCATGCAAGAATAAGCCTACCCTCCAAGAACGTCACCTATTCCGGAACAAAAATCTGACCACACAATAGGGCAAAAAATAACGTCGCTAAAACAATCGCGGGGGACGGAGACAGGGTCAACGAAGAAATCACAACAGTGGCTTGAAGTTCTGGGAGAATGCTCTCGTCCAGAACGGCCTTGCGGAGAATCGAGGTGACGCCCGCAGCAATCTGCTCTTCTGCTGAAAGTTGAAAACTCTACGAGGGAGTTCGCCCCGTTTTACTGGGATAAGATATTACATAAAGCTATGTAATATTCTATCGGGATTGGTTGAGGTTGCGGGTTGAGGCTCGGTGTTGGTTGGTTGCTTGAGTTTATGGGATAGATTATTGCTAGAGTGTGTGTATAGGGTAGTATGGGTAGGCTTTGAGGAAAGTTGAGGCTGGGGATTGGGGTTAGGGTCGGGCTCGGGTGGTATCTTAAAACGGGGCTTGCCTATGTCTAGCTCAGGGACCCCTCAAAGAACAGCAATCAATGGGTCAGAATAAACTGAGGTAGCAAGGAGGACACACTGATCGTTCTGGACAGTTTGTTTCGGTTAGGACGGCTCGGTTGTGCTTGTCTCTGGACGGGGCGAATGTTCTTGAGCCCCCCGTAATCCACATCTTTTGCCTCAGTTAACAACCCTGCAGAACCCTGCAAATCCCGTAACCCTGTTGCGTTTGTCAGCAGGGGTGTGCTCGGGAGATGGTCGTAACGATCAGAGAGTGGCTCTACTTGGAGGTTCGGTTTGTGGAAAATGTGCCTGGAGCACATGGCTTCCTGGTGTTGGCCTTATCCGCATTAAGGTCCTCTCTAGCTACATAAGAACTCAGCAGCTTTCTTCAAGTCAAGGATCCTCGACAGGGACAAGAACGAAAAGAGTCAAAACAGCAGTAGCAGTTCCGAAAGCCTCTGCAAACTTTGCAAGCGGCGCAGCCAGGTTCACCGCGTACGCTGCTGCAGTCCTTGCTTGGCAACAACGACGGAGAGAGCTGACTTGCGGAAACCAGATCATTCGGTGTCCTCGCATCTGGATCCTCGTCATGGATCGACTCGAAGATCTTGGGCATGAAGATGGGCCAAGCACTCTGTGAGTGCTCTTTCCTGTCATTCGGGTGCATCTTCGAACCACATGCGTTGTTTCAAATGCAACAACCTGACTGAGGCAATGGCAAGTGATCAAGGAGATCGCAGACCAAGTACAGGCCCAACACCTGCCCATCACTTCCCCTCGAGCTGCAAGTTTGAACGATGTTAGGAAACAAACCAAAGCTGATTACCGATCTGCAGCAAGGCCTTGTTCTCCTTGGTTGCTACCTGGCCCGCCCGCATGTCAATGTATGTGTTGTTGTCGGTTCTGTGTTGAGTTCGCGAAGACGGGTTGTGCACAGATGCTCAGGCAGATGCCCACTGCTGGATGCGCTCAGCGCAGCCGGACAGGCAGGGAAGGAACTGCTCGGGCGAGACCTTCAAAAATTCACATTGACATAGACTGCAGAGGGAGAAAGGGCAGAGCACGCAAACGAACAAAGCCTTCATCATGGCTCCCAACACCTCCTCGTAGTTTCTTCGAAGCTGGTCCTCGCTGTTTGCAGTGAGAACGAGATCGGACGCCTCGACTAGCAAAGGGCGGCGGCGCCCAGGCCTCCTCTGCGGTGAGGTCGTGCTCGTCCTCGTCTTCATCGCCGGCATGGAGCTCTTGTGGCAAAGCACTCGCCTCGTGACATGTGAGCTGACGCGTGCCACGTGCGTGGCGTCAACTCCAGGCTTCCGCCCGCGCGGCATCGCAGAAGCACCAGCCTCATGCTTCTCTTTGGCTTGCTCCTTGGCATGTTGGGCACCTGAGTGGGAGTGGCTAAAGTGGGATGCTTCCATCAGCAAAACACTGAGATTCACTGAGCCTTCGACTTCTCTGCAAAGACTGGTCCAGGAGTGTGAAGACACTGCCAGATTGCGCGATTCACACACCGGACGCCTTGTCCTCGTGCCTGGAACCCCTCACATCGGCCTGGCTGTCAGCTTCTGGACCTCATCGCTACCGAGGACACCAGGACCAACCTGATCGATTCTTAGAACTTCCGCCGAGTTGTCGTGAAAGGACTGTGCAAAGTAAGAGTCCTAAGAAGAAGGCATTCTTGATGCACTCGGCCACACCAGAGGAGATCTCTTGCAGATGCTCAGCGTCCTTTCACTCGTCTGTTCAAGCATCTTCAGAGCTTGGAGCGTGGCAGAAACCCAGCAATGGCCTGGTAAGTCTGCAACTGGTGGAAGGCAGCCTACCAGACCACAGTACCAGTATTGTGGAGAAATGACCAAAAACTACGCGGTCCGCTTTGCGGGCCTCCAGGCCCTTCTGCAGCAGTTCCTTGGCCATGGCCTCGGCATGCAAAGCCAGGGATGAACGCTACAAGTAAGTCAATAAGTCACTGGCTTCAGAGCCGGTTTTACAAGAGCCTAAACAGCGCCTGCTGTTCGTGTCTTTTTCTCGGTGCGCTGCATTCGGCTGGCCTCTCTCCTCACACAGACATGGCGATGCAACTGCACTGGAGTCCAGCCTCTAAACAATCGACATGTTCTTCTGCAAAAACGAAGCCCCAACACTTGCCGTCTGAATGCAGCGCTCCCAAAGCGCTCTCTCCCCTCCGTCCTGCGCTCCGAGCCTAGCCGCTTTGATCAGCAGGGACCAAACCTGCAAAGCAGTTCCGCGCACCTGAGCGATAGAGCTCTGGAGACAGGGAGAGACAGAGGCGGAGACAGAGCAGCGACAGAGACAGAGACAGAGAGCAGACGGTTGAGGGAGAGGAAGAATGAGGGAGAGAAAGAGCGAGCGAGAGGACAGTTTGCTTCTCCATGTCCACGTTGACTAATGACCGACTTACCCGCAACTGGACCCATTGCAAACGCGGAGCCTCGTCGCAAAGCATTGATGCATCATCCGTGGCGGACAATAGAGGCAAAAGCACCTCGCAAGGTAAAGATAGAGCGAGGAGCTTTGTAGGCAGGACCATCTAAAAGGTCCCACAGAGCACGAAGTAGCACGGACCTGGGCCGTATCAGGAACGGCTTCGAAGTAACCTGAGCTCACGGGCAGGTTAGGATGACAGTCCAACTTCTGCAAATGGGGATAACGGACCCTGATTCCTGACTGCATAACAGCAGGCCCTGCCTGACTCCATCTCCGTCACGAAGGTATGCAGGAGCTGTACCTTGGATGCTACCATAAACATACATCGACAATGGCTAAAACACTGGCGCACACATGCGCGCACTCATACACGGCTTCGGTATTGCCTCGGAAAATCAAAATCAAAGACATGGCACGGACTGCATCATGTCGTGGAACTTCTCCGTGTGGACTCGGACTGTCTTGCCGTCGCCTGTCGAGACCTGTGCTGCTTCCAGAGGTTAGCTGTTTGTTGCTGGCATGCTCGTCCCACCTTCACATATTCGTCCTCATCGGCTCCGCCCGACGCTGGCGCCTCTTCTTTTCGGCAAGGCGGGTGTACCGTTGCTCTCGGACGTCGTAGAACATGTTGTGGTACAGCTTCATACAAAGCAGGATCCAATACACTACAGTATCAGACTTGCTTGCAGCCAGTTAGTATTGAAACAACTGCATAACGACGGAGAGGAGGGAGATGCCATAAACTACCGGGCTGCCATACCAGGTGCTCGCAATGGTCGTCAAGTTCATTGCCCAACAACAGACAGAGATGATGAAAGACAACTGCCGAAAAAAAAGGTCAGTACCAGCAGAAGCAACAGCAATAGTAGCAACAAGAATGCGTACCATGATGCTGGTGCGTGTGACAGGTGTGGGCGCGGTAGTTGCGGTGTCGCAAGTGCGGTGTTTGATGGTGAGGGTGCTCGTGCTGATGGCGGGGCTAAATACGTGTGTAAGTAGATCTGAGTATATGCGCATATCTGCATGTATGCATGCATGCATGTATTCTACCTACCCATGTATCTATGTATCTATGCATCCATGTAAGTTTGGTCATCTTTCCGTCGGCTGGTACTGCAATTCTTCATTTGGGCTTGCCGATTTCTTCAGTAAGTAGATAGCTGCTTATAGTTGTTAGGTGTATCAATCGTAAAAAGACTGAACAAAGGCCGCGAGGGCTACGAGCCCCTCGAAGGCTTGTAAAGTTCGCGGGGCTGGCTTCGGAACGCTGACTGCATTTCCACACCTGTTGCATAACATCCTTGCATTCGTCGTTTGGACCAAACGTCCTTCTGTGTTGAAGGAAATTACAAGTCTGAAAACGCGTAAGAGTTGACCGCCGCCAAAGACAGCACACAGCGGGAGTGCAGGAGGCCTCGGAACAAAACACAAGCGATAGCAAAATCGGGGGCAGTTCCGGATGCACCGATGCGACGAGCTTGCATTTCACCCACTCTGTCGGAGTCGGTGGGCCGTGGGCCTGATCATGCAAGTCGTCCAGGCGAAGGTTCCTGCATCCGTAAATCGAGTCTTGTCATGAACTCATAGATCCCACCATGCAAGCCACCTGAAGATTCCCGGCAGCAGCGGCTGCAAGAAAGGCTTGAAGTCCTTTCCGGTTCAGCTTGTGCGAATTTTTGAAAAGGACTTCGGCTGGACACCGCAAGAGAGGAGAGCTCCATGCACATGTCCAGGCTCTTTCTGCGGAAAAGGGAAGAGAGCTCCTTCTTCAGGCAGGTACAAATTCGCTCAGAGGCCTCCTTGATGTACCTGGCGGTACGCACATGGCACATGGCAATGAAAGAATCGCATCTTTGCGCTCGAAGCTCAACTGCTGCCGGGCAAGCTCTCTCTGGACATCGTCAGCCTCGTCACCGGATCGAGAACAAGACCGTGGTGCGAAACAGGCTCACACGGGTGTCGGTGTCCATGCGGTTGTTGCCGCTCGCTGCGCAAACCCTGCAGTGTTGCTCTCTAAGCACAGGGCCTCGACCTGGGTGTTCATCATTGCCCCAATGGCTTCCCGCGCATCATTGAGGAACTTCTCCTTCAAGCACTGCATCGTGCACTCGATGCTCAAACCAGGTCGCAAACATGAACATGCATCTGGCCGTCCTTTCCGACCGCGATTCCAAGCCTGAACACGCAGCACACTTCCCGCTCTTTGCCACGGTGCAGACAATTGTGGATCGTGTCTGCAGGGCTGCTGCTATTCCAGAATCTACTTACACAGAGAAACCAAAAAAGTGAGTGACTAGCAGACTAGCATCTAGCACATGACAATGGAAGCAGCCGAGGCTGGTGCAGCGACATGCACTCGAAAGACTTACCACGAAGTCGGTTCTCCTCAGAATGCAAATCTCAGCACTCTTGCCCCAAAATTCTCAGGCAACGACGAAAGCGCCTTCTTGCTGGTGGCGGTCATCACAAAACTCTTCAACATTGGCATGATGCTGTCATAGTACTGGACAAAGTCCTTGGACAAGCAGGGGACGTCCCTCGGCCTTTGGTGTCAGCTGGACGGCTGCGACGCGGCTGCGAGGGCGGACCTTCTCCATGACGCCGGCGATGACCGCGATGGAGGTGATGGCCTCCTCCCGAACCTGCCGTGGAGCACTTTCTAGTGTACCACTTCCGCTCCATCCTTCCGACAGCTTGAGGAGTAGACGACTCGCAGACGCTGGGACCCAGGCACCGCGATGTTGCGAGTTTTGCAGCTTCATGACCTCGTCTCGATACGGCCCGTACGGCATTGCAGCGTCACTTCCACCTGATACCTTGTGACTATCTATTGCAAATGTGCTAGGCGGTGTGCCAGCTTCTCCATCAAGGGCCGTGCATACCTGGCATGAGCCCAAGCAAAAAACTCGCAAACACTCTCGACCAGGCTTTCGGATACGGACTCGACAAGTACCTCTGACAACCTGCACTCGAGCACAAGTCTGGCAACCTTCCTGGCACCGAGCTCCCTGGTTATACTTCATAATTCTTGGGTCACCTGAACCAGTTTCGCTAGGCCGCTAATTAGGGTGCCACAAGGGCATGGAAACTGCTACGAAGGTGTCGGCCGCGCCATCGTCGGCATCATCGTCATCATCATCATCATCATCATCATCACCATCATCATCACCATCATCGTCGTCGCCATCCGCATCGTCATCCTAATCGATATGGTCTGTCATCTTCACAACTAATGACTAGAGTGTGGAGCCGAATTGCTTTCAGCATTGCCCTGATGCGAGGAGCGAGGTACTTGCCACTTATGGGCCAAATTGCACCTTCAGCGCTACCGCGTCAATGGATAACTGCCGCACAAACACCGGCATTGCCGGTTGCTGTACACGGAGTGACAGCTCGCTCGCCGGGAAGCCTCTTATACAGAATCATAGATGTACGCAGGCATCCATGCGAATTACTTTCGCCAGACGACGCAGTCCGGGAAGCGGAGCGTGAAATCAAATGAGATCCACCACATCCACACAGGCCTGGGCTGACGACAGGCAGATCTTGAACTTGAGGAGGGCGAGTTCCGTTGAATTTCTACTTGCGTCCAAGCTGCATAATCCTGCTGAATTGACGCCATCTGCCGCAGTCTTGCCACGAGGCCGGAAAGAAAGGCACTCTTCAGACCGAGTCCTTGCACTTCTATATGCTTTCATGCGGACACGCCCTTCCCAAAATTGACAGGAACGGAGAGCGGGGCATGGAAAAACACTGCAGTGAGCCTGAAGCTTTAAGGCCACTTCGATTGATCGGCTGAGCGGCTTTGAATAAACTGCCTTCCTTGAAAATCCAGGTCGTCACCTTAGCTGCCAGGACGACTGGACCCAGAAATCCTGGAATCTCTGAACACAAGACGTGGGCTTGCTTGCTGTGCCCCGTGCGATGCATCAAAGTTAGATTTCGTACATAGTCTGACGAGTCACCGGCTGAGAATCTCAAGCTTTCCCAGTGACTGTCTGACATTCGAACTCTCAGTTCGTATCTCGCTTGGCTGCCTGCTCAAGCTTGACTGGAACTGTGCGAAAAAACGCAATGCAACGCAGCTGCTTCCATGGTGTCGCCTCTGTTGAAGCCCTGCGCATTCAAGGATCCCAGGTTCTGCGTCACTCCGACACCGCAGCCGACAGCGCCGCTGAGACCACTCTGCGCAGCTCCAAAGCCGCCGACACTTCCGGAAGCACCTTCGGAGTTGGACGCAGCTCCCTCCCCCCACCCACCCAAGAATTCTTGGAGCCCACTCGAGCCTACGGCCTACCATGCCTTGCCTCGACGAGGCTCGTTCCAAGGAATGCTTTGCTGTGGATGCTGCGCTTGCTGCAGGGGGGCTGACTGCACACTGCCGTCACCGTACCTCGGCGTGCATTCTTCAGCTTCCAGTATCCAGCTGTGACGGTTTAGCCATGTGTGTACTGAGTGCATCATATCATCGAAAATGTGACGCTGAAGCCAGGGAATGCCGAGGCACAGTGACGGGGCGCTGCGTGGCGGTGGCGGAGGGTCGAAAGGCCGGGATTGCTCCTGAATCCAGGTATGACTATAGATTGTGCTTGTTTAGATTGGAACTTGCTTCTTCATGTTAGCTCGGTCTTCCGTCAGTCCCCCCTTGGCACCTCATCGATGCCTCGACTCATGTAGGAGGTAGGCGTCGAGCTCGTCTTTGCAAAGAAGTTGCCGCTCGGCGCGTCGCGGACGGATCCTCCTGTACAACTTCAACAAAGCACACGGAGCACACTCCTCAACAAGTGGCAGCCACCACTAGCTCTGCACGTCTGACCTAGTGCGGAAAAATTGAAGGGCCGCGTCGTTCCGATCGCCCCCGAACCTGACGCTCTCACGGCTAAGACATCAAGCCCAGCGGCAGTGAAAACTACAGACCAGATTAAGTTCTGACAAGAGACCGAACGGGTTCGGATTGATCGGTCCAAACAGGTAGTTGGCCGCTTCCGATGAGCCCATGCCCCCGAAGGGCGCTAGGAGGGCAGACTGACCCTCCAGATCACAGAGTCACAACAGTCGCAATCTGCAAGAAGGACAATATGGGAGTGACAATGCAGTTAAAGAAAGCAACTGCGCGGCATGTGAGCCTGGCTCTGAAGAGGCCTTGTCTGGAAAGGGTCTTGCGCCATCGGCTGGCCTGGGTTCATAGGGTCCAAGATTTCAGCGCCTTTTCTGTCTTTGTGCTGGGGCACAGCCATGTACGCAAGAACACCAACATGTTGACCGTGCCTGTTTTCCATGCCGTCCCTCCTGCTGGCGCCAGGCTGGTGACGGTGGTGAGGGCCTGAGCTTCTTGCTTGGGCTTTCGAGGTATTCTGAGCGACTGGCACCCGTTCTCCGTGCAATCTTCTCATGATGCGGAAGACACACGTAGCATCATGTAGCGCAACGATCGCACTTGTAATCAATGTGGTTGGAGTGATCCCGCATGAAAACATTCATCAGGTATGCTCTGAGCTCCAGGCATCTGCCGGTCTGGACAGGCCTGAAGGGCTGCTTGGATCGACACACCTCCACTGGCATCACGATGCCACAGCGCCTGCTTGGCTTGCGAAGGAGCCGCTGGGCGACGGCGGCGCTATAGATATAGACATCGGCAGCTGCTGGCCGCGAACGTCACCTGGCACCGCTCACATTCAGAAGTGGCGAAGTGGCGCAAAAGTCAAGGGCAACGCAAGCAACAAGCTTTCCAAACACAAAGCCATGCCGAGCAGACGCGATACCGGGCTAAATGCCTGGCAGTGCCGCACGGACCGCGGCATGTCTGCCCTGCGCGCGCCACTCGAGATAGACAAAGTGCGACCAAGTTGTATTATGACGACAGCGCCCTGTCACAGCATCTAGGCATGCGGCTGGCCAGGCATCTGGCCCGAGGCGAGAGTCTGTCGTCGCTCCACTCCTGTTGGCGAAACTCGGGTCCCAAGGAATGGACTTCAGAATTCACGTTTCTGTGTCTTTATGCCGCTCAACCGCCAACTTACACAGGTAGCTACGAGCAGCCTTGTCGCGCGACAATCTCACCCGGCAAAGCCCACTGCCGAGTGGTCTCTGAAACTCAAATGGGCGTGCTCCCGCAGTTAGACTTAGTATTCATCCAGCTTGGTCTTGATCATAAGCTAGTTCGAAGGAGGACATCATTCATCGTTGGATCACATGGCGAGTCATCTGCAAGCAACACAGAGCATGCACAGTGCCAGCTTACAAGGCCGGCAGCACAGGCCTGCCTCCAACGAATATGTAGGAAACGTGTCTGAAGATAATAAATGCAGTCTTCTGCGATTCTAGGGCAGAGTTGGCCAAGAGAAAAACATTCTTCAGCAGAGCTGCTTCTTGATGCCGTGTGACAACAAGATTTCGACTCAGAACTACGAGGAACCTTGCATCAACTCTGAGCTTTTCGAGGGCAACACTCCTACACATGAGCAAGCCGCTAACTGATAGCCAAGAAGCAGCCTGCTGATGCAAACACGGAACTGCAGAAGAAAAGCAGCACAAAACAAACAAGAGCTGCTCAACAAACCATCCACTCGCACAGAACAACCGCGCTACACAAGCCGCAGGAACAGCTATGATGGTCTCAGAAAGCAGGTCACAATATCCAACTAGATCGTTCTCACAAGACATCCGTGCCAGCAGGAAGCCATCCAGCGTCGCTGCGGGTAAATACTCCACACTCTGTGTAATCACAGTCAGTACCCGAAAATTTGAAGATGAAGGGCGGCCGTGTTGAGCGAAGAAACTTCTACGGCCCGTAGCTCGAGCTCCCCGATTTCCAAGCCTCCAAAGGACTGCGAGCGCGCGGCCCCAATGAAGGTGCCGTCCGGGCGGACATGCACCCTGCCACGACTTGCACTCTTTCTGCGACACAAAGGCCTTCAGCACCCCGGAGGCCTGAAGTCTGGGCAAGACGGTGGATTCGTCTCGTGCCTGAACAGTGAAGTCTCTGAGCTTCAACCTTGCACGTCACTCTGCTACTTCCGCCCTGCTTATCCCTGCTCCCGCCTCCGATCGGCAGCACCACCTGATCGAGTCATCTGTAGCTGCATCAACAGAGCTCTACATGCAATATCTGCAAGCTCATGATATGCTGACAGCACTTTGTCTGCACGCACCTGGCACTTGCACGCGACCCTGGTCGGCTGGCAGCCGCGTGATGTCGACATCGGCATCAGACCTAAGACCAGCCAGAAGTTGAAAGGTGCAGAAGTGGAAAGGTCAGTGCTTCAGGCCTCAACGGCTGGTAGCTCGCAGCAGTGGTCGCAGCAGCGCTTCTCTGAACGGGTGGTGCTAGACCTGCCAGATCTGGAAATATCTCACGCGTTGTTGGCATCGTGTTTAGTTGTTGTCTGCTCTACATCCCCGTCATGATCCATCATATGCGCGCTGCGACTGTGGTGTGAGGTCTTTCGGCAGGGACTCAAAGAGAGTGAAGCCAGCATGGCCGCAGCAAATTTGGTAGAAGAGTTTCAGACTGATGGATGGGGGCCTGCAAGCACGGGAGCATCTGGCTCTGGAGACTCCTCCTGGATCCGCTTGTTAAGGGGAGCCACAGGAGCCATGGGAGCCTGAGCAGCTCTGTCACCGGCCGCGGGTGAACCTGTCACGAGGGGACATGGCTTCCGCTCTGGCAGTGACACCTAGACAAGAGCAAGCGCCTGAGAGACAGAGTCAGACAGAAACACAAATAGAAACCTATCTACGCACCTATGTATCGCTATAGTCTTTGTAGGAGGGTCAGCCCCATAGTCCAAACTCTAAACCCAAACCAAGAATCGGAAACCATCCCTCCGTCCATCCATCCACGCGTCCATGCACGCGTGCATGCATGCATGAATGCATGCATGCATTCCTTCAGTCATTCACATTGACGTTCAAGTTCAAGTTTGTATTCATATTGACATTCATGAGTGCATGCATCCAGCCAGCCAGTCAGCCGGCCAGCCACCCATCCATCTAGCCAGCCAGCCAGCCAGTCAGCTGCGCACATGCATACAGATACCTAGACACACATACACAAGTTTGACAAGCCTGCCGATATGATGTAAATTTGCATCAATCAGAAGCCACCTGCTGCTGGTTGCACAACCTCAGCTGGAAGTTGACGGTCTTGCAGCCACCGCCTGCAGGTCTCGAGAAGCTTAGCGATAAAACTGTCGGATACTGCGAATGAAATTCGATTGCATCTGTGATGATGGCAACAAGCCTCAGAAAGCTGTGGTCAGTCTGTAGTTGCGGTGGCGAGCCAGCCTCAGAACCGCAGGTGAGGCGTCTAGAGGCGTCTCTTCTTGGTGGACAGCCGACATGACCGTACCAGCCTGCTGAGCGGACGTTGGTTTCACAGACATGGAGCTTTCACCTCCTGCAGGAGACCTGGCTTTGGCGCTGAGGCACGGGCACCCCTTTTGCCATCACAAGTGTACACGTTCTCGCAGGTGCTGGCCAAGGCACTTCGCAGTCGAGGCGGCCGTCGAGCCAGGTGATGGATTGAGCTTGTCCTGGGCTTACGGTAGAGCTGGCCAGCGCAATCAGGCCGAAAACTAAGTTGATGTCACGTCTTGCATCGAGGTGCGCTGCCTGAATCAAGATAGACGAGCGACAGTCAGCCATTGTCGGAGGCGGCATCCTTCATCTGGTAGTAATCGATCGCTTCGCAACTCCGGCTTTGCTGCTTGGAAGGGCTGGTCATCGCGAGCTTTCTGCAAGTTGCAGGGCGGACTCTCCACTGGCCCACTTCCCGTTGCCTCTCGTGGCACCAGAATGGCCCCATCTCCTGGCTGAGAACCAGATATCGTGCTGTGACTTGGGACGGAGATCGCTAAGTGGGCCTTTGACAACTCCGATCTCTTGGGCCGCTTGTGTCGAAGTCAAGGTGGACGACAAAGACGGAGGACCACGCACTGACCCTGCTAGGCCTCCACGCAATCCCAAGGCAGTGGCGAACAGAGGTGCTACATGCTACTACATCAGCCAGTGACAGTCCTGCAGCGCTGCAAGTCACAGGGTCGCTATAGTCGGACACCTGCGTCGACCCCGACGAAGACCTAATGTGATCGCTGCTCGTGGGGCCCAACATGCTCCGTGCTGTCAAGGTACACAGAAGCTCTGAGTCAAGCGCTCAAGGCAGCTCCGAACACTGAAAGAGTAGGGACGACCCGGCGCACAACCCTCCACGATGAAGAACTGCTCCTGACTTTTTCGAATTTTGCATATCCATATCCGGGAACAGCATGCATCTCTCATTGGAAAAGCATGCAGCAAGGCTTGATGGAGACTTGCGCAGCATGAATCTTCAGTGCCTGGACAAGACCGTCTTTGAAAGGCAGTCTGGCGTGGCAGCTGTGCTGTCGGATTCTCACGTGGCCTTGCCGAGCAGCAACGGTGAATTACGCACAGTCACAAGTTTTTGCAGACTGTCTGCTCGTGGCTTGTGCATGCGTGCCATGCCTCCCACCGTCTCCGACTTCTGGCAAATTTCGAAGCTGAGGGTGTTCGGAGAACCGCTGGAAAGCTGCTCGAGCAGTTCCTCTGCACGTATGAAGCTCGACCAAGCTTGATGAAACACAAATGTTTTCGCTCCGGAACAGTGCCTCGTCAAAGAACCACGTCAACCTAATGGTGCCATCCGGAAGGGCTCGTGCCATGACTTCCTCGGGAATGGGCACGCTGTCCACCTTGGCCGCCTAGAGACAGGGACGGACGCCAAGTCCTCTCCAGCCATCTCCAGCCCAAATGACCCTTCCACCCTATTCCCCCCGCCTGTGGCTCGGGTGATTGGGGTTGCGTCACCGGATGTGCCGCCGGTGCCGCAACCCTCTCCGGCGTGGGCGCCTGCGGTGAAGTGCCCTCTTCCTTGTTTGCCAGGTTGTCGCAGTCGGGCACGACCTGCAAGCTTGGGATGGCAAGTTCACTTCGATGTCAGATCACAATTGTGGTCAGAGAGAGGCTCGGGATCAAGCACTGCTGCCGTCCAGGCTGCCCAAGACCAGGGAATGTGGGGACGCCTGGACTGCGACCAGCTATGACCAGCTCACCACAGAAAAATGTAGAGCCAAGCTGTGCCAAATGCCTTGGACTCTTCCGCCACGGGACCGCCTGCTGCCAACGGCAAGAAGAACTGGTTCAAGAACAGCTGACCGACGTCATCCTACATTATACCTCCATCAATATTGTAAGCCCGGCCTACACCAGCTGCAGCATCACCGCTGCAGGGCAGCTGCGAAGGGCTCGACGGCGATTCGCTAAATGCTGTGAAGATGGGCTTGACTGGAGGCTCGGGACTACCCAAATGCCCAGGCGAAACTGCAACACCAGCCGCTTCCTCTGGGGATGTCGGTTTTGCAGGACTGCCGACGGGACTTCTTGCAGCAACACTTTCCTGTTCCGTCTGCTCGGGTTCTGTTTCCAGAGGCGTAGCGTGCAGCTCTGCTCCACCAGCCAGAGCAACAGGGTCTGGCTGCTGGACCGGTGCCGTCATCACTTCATGGAGTGGCAGTTGCTGAGGCTGTTGAAGAGGCTCTGCTGGCTGACTGTCAGATGGTCGTGGTGTGGGTAATGAAACAGCTGGCAGAGCTGTCGCAAGAGTGTCGTGTGTTGAGTGTGTAGGCTGTGTAGGCACGCTGGTCGGCAGCTCGCCGCTGCTTGCAATGCATGTTGACGGTGATGCAAATGCTGCGGTGTTGGTCGGGTGGGGTGCTGTACTGGAAGGTGCTGCAAGGATCGAGAGCTGGCTGTCAGGGCTTTGCCCGGGACCCGCAAGACCCCGCTGAGCAGGCTGGGACGCAAGTAATCTGTCCGCAGCACTTGGAGGAATCTGCTTAGCTGGGAGGGTGGCCAGTAAGTTTGGGCGACAGGGCTCGGCTGGTGTGGCTGGCGCAGCTGATTGCACTTCTGCCGACCTCACAGTGTGGTTCACAAAATCTCCACCGACGGCTAGCGCCGGTGACGTTGCTGCACCAGAATGCACTGTGGGTGACACCCTCGGTAGAGTGGCAGGTTCAGGCGTCACTGCTTTCGCCATCTGTGCTGCCGGTGCTTGAGTGGAGACCTGCGCTGGCGCGACCACAGGACCCTCGACTTCTTTGGCCGGCTGGATGCTTAAGGGTCCTGGCAGTTCGCACAGTTCACATAAGTTCACATAGAGCCCATCTCATCCCATCTCATGGGTCCTGAGGCGGCGCTTAGAGCGCCTTCCAGTGCCTGCGCTCGCTTTCGAAGTGCATCGCGCTCCTTTAGAAGTCTGCCTCGCAGTGCAAGCGCAAGCAAGCCGGGCAGTTGCTTGCAAGCCAAAAGCCAAAGGTACTGATCCTCCGAGAACCAATGCATCTGCGAAACGAGGCCTTGTTCTTTAACATTCTCTGCCAAGATTTGCCTCAGTCAGAGAATATTACTGTTTCGACAAAAGCCTTCGGAGTGTCAAACAGTCTCCACACGAAACTGCAGGCCAAGTCACTTCTTGGTCTCAAGGCTTTGGGTGTGGTGTTTGCAAAGCTGAACCAGCCTAGGGTCGGGGATGTGGTTGGACTGGAAAAAATGCACCGTGCAAGCCTCAGTGTTGCCAAGATGCTGTGGTGTGGAGAGGTGAGCAACGCTGTCTCCTACCTGTCGAAGTCACGGCGCATGGCACGTCTGGAGTCTGGAGCATGAATGCTTATGATGTGACACATTGAAGGTTGAAGTACCTCGCCTGGGTTGGAATGGGCGCAGACCTTTCCTTTTGAAGCCTTTGTCACTTGCAGAGTGGGGCTGTTCCGACCACATGTTGCATGCCTTCGCACACGGGCCGCTCGGAAAGCTCGAGCTCTAGGTCTTCGTTGAGGGTGCAGCTGAGGCGGCTCCCAGCGTCGTGGCTCTGGCATGAATTGGCCGCCGGTGGGAGGACCTGGGTGGATGAAAAAGCTTAAGTCAAGCGGAGCGGAAGGAGCCGTTGGCTGACTAGCTGCCTGCATGTGCCGGCCCTGTGCTTTGTGCGGCCATTTGCACACTTATCGGCCTCGGGCATCGATGCACATCAGGCATGCTTTAATATGAAAGAAATGACAGCAACCTGCCTGGCCACTTGCTGGACCAGCTGTGGTCTGAAGGCATGCGCCTGTGACCCGTGAGCCGCAGGCAGCCTCAAGCACATGAGACTGCAAGACATGGCCACATGGTGTCCATGAAAGTGCCTGGTGCTGCAGCTGCGACCAAGCTGCGCCATGTGAGGACGGGCTTGAAGCCTCTGTGTTTGTGCGACGATTGGCTGCAGTGGTCTTTGGCAGTTGGCCATCATGGGATGATCCACAGGTGCCACGGACCTATCCAGTGTGTTCGCAAAAGTCGACTTCTGCGCAGTGGCTTGCCTGCACTGATCTGCCGCACCTTGGCTGAACGGCTGCCGAGCCGCGCATTACAGGCGGTGCGCCCACATATGCCTTTCGGACTCTTCCAGGTGTAAAGCACGGTTCCTCCGTTAGAAGCGAAACCCCCCGTCTCATTACCCAGCCTGCGCCGCAGGCCTCCATTGGACTTGCTGCGCCATTACCCAGGTCAGGTGCTAAATCTCGCTACCCAAGATTCTGCCAGGCAGGAGGACTTGTCTTGTCTTTTTGTGTCTGCGTGTGTGTTCTTTCTCTCTGCCGTCATCCTCCCTTACTGCTCTGCACTGGCAAGCAGGGTCCGAGGTGTCACCACAGTCGTAGGCTTTACGAAGAGATCCGTGCGGTTTCTGCTCAAGGGCCGATCCCAATGGGCCAATGGGCTGCAATGCCTCAGCACCTCAGGCAGGAAAGGTCCTGAAGCATTAGCACAGTCAGTACCACGATGCAGAGGAGTATGCGAGAGAAAGGGAGAGAGACGCATACAAGCTCGACAACAGCATGAAAGAGACGTAATTCCAAGACCTGCCGGGGTAGCCCGTGCATCAACGAGTTGTCCAGCTCCTGCCCAGCTCTTGGTGGGCATTCTTGTTCATGTGTCATTACGCATTCTGTTGCTCCTGCCAGGTTTATCGTTCTAGTGCGGTCTTGCTCTTAGTGTTGCTCGCACTACATCGCTGCAGTATTCGAATCGCATATTCTCGTAGTACCCTCTCGCTGTTTGTACCGTTCTCTCTACTGAATCGTATTGTAGCACGAGTGACTACCTTAACTCTGAAAGGACCAGCGGCAGTGGTTCTGTCGTTGCTACTATCGTGGTCGACGTTATTGCTGCCTCTCATGTATGTCACCGCACACTACGAACTTAAAGTGTTTACGGTTCCCTAGGAGTACACCTGATTGGACAGAGCCACATGTTTTCTTTATGCTTTCACTCACATTCGTTGCAGAAACCACCCTAGTCACACTGATAAGGACTGTGATGCTTTGAATACCACCAGTCTCAACAACCAACAACAACACTCGCAAACGCACGCGAAGAGCAACACCAATGATACAGGCAATGATAGCAACCCTCGACATCAGAATTTTCATCCGGATCGCACTACACTTACTGAACGTGCTCGAAGGCCTCGCCAAATGAGACGAAGGCGGACATGGCCATGGCTGACACGCGGTCCACCTCAAGGATGCGACGAATGAGGCCCTGAAGACTTGCAACAAAAGGCTATCAGTGAGCTCTGAGCGATTGTGTGGCTAGTGTTGACCCCAGTCGACGTCCACTCACGAAGCTCCCGATTCGCCCGATTCCCCAGCGGCCACAGCTTTGTTTGCTTTCATCACGGGTTTAACCCACCTGATCGTCCATCTTCCGGGTCAGAACGGGCATAACTTGCTGGTGCGATCTCTCCTGGCTAAGCAACCCATCGCGGTCCCCCTACTCTTCACATCCCAGCGGACCCCGTATGATGTATCTACACAGTTGTGTAACATGCTGTTTCTTATTCGTTTCACATACATACATACATACATACATACATACATACATACATACATGCACATGTCTGCCATTGAAGACTTATGAAGCATGGAGATGTTGATACATGTGTACAGCCTGGACGTTTATATAAGCATGCAGCATGAGTATATGTCTGTATGTGGGTATATATACACACATATGTATATATATGTATGTATGTATGTATGTATGTATGTATGTATGTATCTAAGCATGCATATATATATATATGTATATATATATATACGTATGTTTGCTTGTCTATATGTTTGTATGTATGTATATATGTATGTATATACATTTATGTATGTCTATACCTGTATGTATGTGCGTATGTATGTTGTATGTATGTATGTATGTATGTATGTATGTATGTATGCATGTATGTCCGTATGTATATAGGTATATATGTATGGGTATATTTGACATGACACGATACGGTCGTATTGCATCCTATTGATAGTTAGGGGACTGGTATCAAAACGCTGTACCAGGGACCACAGGCAAAGCTTCCAGCGTCCTGCTACGTAGATGTTTCAACGAGCTTGGCCTCCGATGTCGCACTTCACCGCGACACTCACACATGAGATGCGAAGAGGGAAGGGAGTTCACGTGCGTTCTCCGCAGCAAGCCGACGTCAGCACACGACATGCTGTTACATCTCATCAGACATCTTCTCTTCTTCATCTTGCCTAGGTTGCTTATGTATATGTTCCAAACCCCCACCCTCCACAGCGTACCTTTCCGTACATATATATATATATGTGAAAATGCAGAAATAAGCATTACAAAAAAGACGTATGTGTGTGTGCACGCGCGTGTTATGCTGTGTTCTGCACAGCTCTGTTGATATGACATGTTATGAAGATCTGATGTCAAATACTACGTTGCGCTATGCTACGTTGCATGGTGTTGCACTATTCTGTGACAAATTATGTGTTTTGATGTTATGATATGTTGTGCTGTTTTATGCTGCGCGGTGTAGCGTTATGTAGAGTTCTGTCGTGCATGTATGTCCATCTGCCTGTCTGCTGCATGCCTCAGATGATAGAAGCAATGATTGAAAGAAGGATTCAGCTAAAAATGACAAATGCATGAACAAGTGAGTGGGTGAATAAATCAATGCGTGCATAGATGGATGGATCAATGAAGGAATGAAGGAGCCAGCGAATAAGCGAAGTCTTCCATTTATCTACCATGGTGCATGGCAAACGATACCGTCGTGCAGGTGTATGTGTCCATCTGATTTATAAATGTAATATACATACGCCGTGCGCCTGAAATTTGTCAGGAAAGACTTGACTGGCCAACACTCAGCATCATCCTGAAAGTGCGGAGACTGGTCGTTGGCAAGCTGACCTCGGCACACCAGGTCCTAGATAACAAGGATATCTAATATAAAGAACGGACAGGAAAGCTTGTACCCGTCGCCAAGTACTCATCCGACTAAACTAGAGCACAGTCAGGCACTTGTAGACACGGGAAAGCACCGGAAACTAGGCAATATGCCAATATGCTTGGTGGCCGCAATGCGTCTGCAGTGTTGGATGCCAGTATGGCTGGCCAGCACTTTACGTGCTCAAAATGGGCTTGGAATGCATGATCCCACCTGATGCGGCGTAGGCGCCGCTGTACACTCGAGCGGCACGGTTTTCGCCGAGAGAGCGAGGATGAGCAGTGCGCATTGTGATTCTCCACCGGGCGGTCCAATCGCTCAACAAACATTACTGTACTCATTGCTTCGGGAACGACGTGCTTTCAGGCTCTCGAAAGTAGGACAAGTAGATGTTGAATCTTCGCAGTTGGGTGGGTGAGGCAACTTTCGGCGCTTACACAGCAGCCGTGTCCTTGTCCTGTCCTCATGTTAGGGTGCACTGGGCTGATCATAGTTTGCAGCTGTGCCGATCTGCTGGGGCCCTCTGCCCAGACCATGGAGAGCAGTGAAGCGCACCCTGAATTCAAGTGCTTTGGAGTGCCGATCAAGATGCACAAAGCCGGAATTTGACCCTAAAGGATGCCTTGGATGTGGATGATCAACGTGTCCGAGCAGAAGCTTGGCCATCTCGTCCACATGCTCTTCCTCGAATGTATTTATTTTACATGCCAAGAATGTTCAAAGTGTTCTTCTTTGGGCACTGATCGTAGCCGTAGTCACTTCGTACCACTGAGCGTCTTGCATACACAGTTGTATCACCAGCATCATACTCACCACAGCTCACCACCATCTCCTTCTGCATCAGCGATAACTAGTAACAGTAAAGTGTTTGTTCCAAACTTCATCATCGTGATTATCATTGTCCTCGTCCTCGTGCTCCTGTCCCATCTGATCGTAAGTCCAACTCGCCACGGCCAGCTCCACCACCCTCTCAATTCTTGTCCTCAGCCTCGCCTTAACCGGATATTGATGATGAGGAAGCGTGCCACCAACGTCTTCACCACCACCAGGTTTGTCGTCGTCGTCGTGGTCGTCGTCATTGTTGTCATCGGCATCGCCGTTCCACCATCCGCACGCCAGCATCGCACACGATCATCATCAGCACCATCATAAGTCATCGCCGGCATGACACGGCATGACCAGCAGAAGCAGCAGCAGCAGCAGCAGCAGCAGCAGCAAGTAGAACTGCAGCAACAGCGACGACCCGTGGTGTGGCACCGGTTGATCATGTTGCAATGCTAGAACATGCTAGAACAAGGATTGCCTTCATCATCGCTCTTACCACCGACGACGCAAGAAACAACACCACGGTCGGTTGCTGCTGCTAGAAACCGTCGAAGATACAGTGGTCGGAGGCCACATCTCTCCTCGACGTACTCCACGGTCTGCTTCACCGCCGCCAGTGCTGCGTGCTTCGCTTGCCATGAATCCTGGAACAAGGATCTTTCTACAGCTGCTCCGATTATTTTGCTGCTACGGCTATTCCAGGCTGAACACAACTACAGTATCATCAGGTCACGGTGATGACGATGGAGAATGACGAGGACGGGGACTTCTGCGAGGACGACGGTGACGCCGACGGACGACCATGATGACGAGGACGATGGCCATGCGAATAGGATAGTGGCAGTGAAGGACCATGACGATGGTGATGATGATCATCATGAGTGCGACGACGACGACGAGAAAGATGGGGAGGATGATGATGGCAATAACGATGATGATGAATGCGACGACGGTGGCGGTGACGACGACGATGATCATTGTGCGGGGGCCAGCATGAGTGCGAGGATGACCGTTCACAAGGACGACGAAGAAGACAACAAATATAACTTACAAATCGCCTGCCTGCTGGGAGAAATGTGCGATCAGTCTGAAAAGGCCGTTCGCGATGGTCTCCATGGTAGCCGCCTTGATTTCCATTGCTCCAGTAGCATGGATAATCTTGAGGCGGGGCGAGGAAATCGAGAAAAGGACACCATAGTGGCTACGTCGGCTACGTGCAGTCTGCTACGTCAAGACATTGCAAAAGGAAGAAGAGCTTGTAAACACCTCTGTGACAAAACACGTAAAAGAGCAGACTATGGAACAAAACTACACTCAGAAAATCTCAAGCGAAAGAACTTCTGCGAGCAGCGAGGAGACTAGAATACGGCCCAAGGGCCGGGCAGTAAGGTCATGACCAACATCTACGCATGAAGTTGGATGCCTACGTCTGTTTCCCATCACATAGACAGTTAATACATGTAGATTTATGTACATACACATATGTACTGTATACACATACATACATGCATTCATACATGCATTCATACATACACACATACAGACAGACAGACAGACAGACACCCAAACAGACAGACAGACAGACAGACAGACAGACAGCCAGCCAGCCAGCCAGCCAGCCAGCCAGCCAGCCAGCCAGCCAGCCAGACAGACAGACAGACAGACAGACATATATATATATATATGTGTTTGTGTATCTATATATCTATATTATATTCGTGTATGTACGTGTTTATACGTGAATGCATGTGCTTTTCCATCCATTATGTGTACATGTGTGTGTGTGTGTGGTGTGTTCGCGGATAGAGTCATGAGCTTGATAAGCTGACAGCACCGCCTTGCCCTAAGACCAAAGGGGTCCAACCAGGCATACGTTTTCCCATACCGAGTGCCTGTGCTTACACAGAACCTGGGAGTGAGAAGTTGTACCTGCCCACCCCGCCCGGTAAGAAGCCCTGCCTCGGCCACACGATCAATACATTCTTCTCCAGTGTGGAAGAGCTCGTCCTTTTTCGACAGGCGCAAGGCTTGCCGGGCTTCTGAAGGGCTTCTGAGGTTTCGATTTGGAGGGCGCCTGGATGCACTGCATTTTGTGGGCTTTTCTTGCGGTCGACACTTTGCCACCCGGCAACGGGGTATTTGCGGAAGGTGGGGTCGAACAAATACGAGAGCTTAGAGACTTGCGGCAGCTTGGAACGATTAGGTATGAACATCTATATACGCTTGGTTGAATAGAAAACTGTGACCATGCGCCCGCGAGGTCCGCATAGCCGGCTTGTCACGTATCCATTTATACGCTTGGCGTGAACTGAAGAGGGCATGAACAATTATGATTCCGAGCCTCCACATCTTTCACGATGCCCTCCCGGGAGGTTCAGTCTTGAGTGCGCCGAGAACCACTTACATATTCCAGACATCGGAACAGCCAAAAACGGGTCATCCCACATTCTTGACTCCAGCCTGACATGACGAGCATGTTCGAACAGTTTCCGTTTCAATACACCTCCGTGGAGTCCACACCACCAAGCAGACAAAAGCGGAACTTGCTGTCGCCCTCGATCGGATTCGCCAAGAGTCAAAAAGCGGCGAAGGGTTTAGCACAAGAAACACGAAAGAGCACGGTCTCATGTGGAGGTCGTCCTCATCCTCCTCTCCCTCTTCATCGTCCATGCGCTCTATCCACTCCTTCGGAGATGCAGCAGACAGGATGCGCCCGAAAGTGTTGTGCACACTAGATGCAGTCCGTGGAACAGCAGGTGCTCGGAGCAACATGAGCTGGTGTCTCGCCGGTGAGCCAGTTCTGTGGCTTGAACTGATCACTACGGCTCCTACGATGCCCATCAGGTGAAACTCGAAGATCGAGCAGAGCCGTTCCCGATTTGGGAGGCGCATCTTAGAACGGAACCCTGGGCCTACTGAGCCATCGCCTAACACCTCTCAAGGGCGCAGTCAATCGAGCAAGCTGACGGCAGCCTGGTGCAGCTTGGGTCGTTCACCCGCCAGTTGCTTTTGCACGAAAGGTCACGAGAGCCAGAGCAAGATGAGCGGATGCACCTGGGGTGCCTCCTTCGCTGGTGCTGGGCCGTCCTCATGAAGACTGGGCTGTGGTCACGATCTCTCACGAAAAGCCGTGACTACCTCAGCTTCTGAGCTCAGCACGCCCATATCAAGGAGGTCTTGCCTGTTCGATTCAGGACGACGCGAACTACAGACGCAGGAAGAAAAACACGTGCAAGGAAGGCCCGCGGGGTGGAGGGTTGAAGTCGGCCGTTCCCTGACACGTGCATTGTAGGACAAGCTGCTGAAGCGGGCTTTGTCAAGCGAGGTGGAAGCCTTCTCAGATTGCTTCCCTGACGCCCACTCCAAGGGGGCCTGCCAGATCACTGCTCGGGGTTTTCTGCACCGCCGGGCGTGGCACGGTGGCACGACCCTGCCTCCTTCACTAGTTCCGCCTTCAGAAAATTAGATCACAGCCTCTGTGTCGCTGCACTGCTCGCATCCGTTTGCCATGCCTCGCGCGAGCTGACATCATCCCCGTCCTGCCATGCAAGGCTGTCAACTCTCAGAACTTCGCATTTTCCGATCCGTCCGCAGCTCCTCGTCCTCCAGCAGACCCTGCTTCAAAAGGCTGGTCTCCTGGGCCTCCCCATGACCACCAAGACAAAAGCCGCTTCGAGGGCGCCGCATGCGTCGCTCCGCCTTGATGAGTCCGGCCGAGGAGGAGCGCAGGTCCTCCTTTTGGCTCGCAGTCTCCTAAGCACAAACGCCGCTGCGACGATCGACGATCGCAGGTGTCTAAGCTGCCACACGACATCCGCAGCACGCCCGCAGAAGTAGGAGCCCAGCTGTCTTTGAGGATTGCTTGCGAGCAACTCCGGGCCTGGGTCTTCAAGCGCTCTCTGTTCCACCCAAGCTTCGCTGAAACCACGCGCTCGAGTTCTTCGGCGCTGATCTAAGGCGGCGGCCCCTCCAAGGTCTGTTTCAGATCCTGCAAGGTGAGACACACTCGGACAGGGTGAGCAAATAAGATGAGCTTATTCGGCAAAAAGCTTCGAAGGCTGTTTACAAGCTTCAGCCATCCCTTCACGCCTGCGTGACAGACTGACCCCACGTCCAAATGTTCTCGGACAGGGTCTGCCAATTGTCCTCTCATAAGAAATGCCACGCAATGCTCCCCGCAGCCAGCAGGAGGCTGTCCTCCGCTTTCTTGCCGAGCTCGGAAAGTGCTGGTGCCTGTCCAACCGGCCCCTGAATCCTACGCTGTAGAACCTACGGCAGGGCGGGGTGTAGTATGTGGTGCCTCCGACATGCCGACAGACTCCTGGAGATTTTGTCCCCACCTTAGAAGTCGGACCCCGGTCTCAAGCTCTCCTTGGCACGGTCCAAACTAATCGGCCGAGGCCGGCCTGGGGCGTCTTGATCTGGTTCCATGGGACCATGTTATGGCATTGTCCTGCCCCCAGATACCCCCTGGCCGCCCGACCACAGATGAGGCTTTTGTTTTCGATTTTTTGCTTTTCGCCCCCTTATTTTTGGGTCGTCCAGGCGTGTGTCCCACGGAGGTCCAGTCTCCGAACGCTCATCCCAGTTTCTCCCCACCCACTCCCCCACTTCCGGCGCCTCCCCACCCCGACGCCGCGCTCGCCCTCGCGGCTACATTAATCTCCAGCACTGCACCGAGCTTCCAGCTGCCAAAGGCTCGCACCCACAGAATGCAGCTGCTCCTGCGCCTCCCGCAAGGAAAGGTTTCACTAGAGATTCCAGTCTGCTTCGAAGCGCGCCATCCCGGAGAAGCATCAATAATCATTACCAGTTTGGGTGGCCAGACAACCATGTTGCGTATGCATGTCGCCTTGCCCGCCAGCTCGCTTGCTTTGACACCCAGGTCTTGCACCTGTACAACAGCCCTGTCCGGCAGTGCCCGGTCTTCTTCAAGGCCCTACCGCTAGACGGAAGCAAAGCCAGGCAGCGAGGAGCCTCGGACAGTGGCTGCTGCGCCTGCTCCTGGGCAAGAGCTTCGCTCGAGGCCACGAACTCGAAATCGCCTCGGGTTCCCCAAATGTCCTGGGCCCGCTCGAAGAGTTTCTGTGTCCCGTCTTTGGCCGCCTCGAGGGCGGCAAAGGACTCCCGCCTTCACACAGGCAGCGACTCACCCACACTGAATCACACTACAGGCATCTGCAGGCCTCAAGCTCTGTAGCCTCTCCTCCGCCTGCACCGACACCTGCAAACATGTGCAGGACAGCTATCGCGGCGCGTGTTCAGCACAGCGCACTTCGACCAACTGCATGTATCTGATGAAGTGGCCTCATCGGTGCTGATGCTCCTCGACCAAGCATAGCATCGAGACTCTCATTGACGCCAAGAAACACATGCGAAGTCTAGCCCAATCTTGTTTCAATCAGCGGTCTTTGCTCCTCACTGCCTTGACGACATTATCCACCTGGCTTGCTGCCCGAGCCGCTCGATCCACCTGAGTTTTCAACCACCGAAGTTATCCCCTCTGTGGCTCCGGGGGGAAAGGGCCCCTGCCCAACCGGGGATTCGCCTCAAGCCGAGCTCACCGAGCAACACCTCAAAAGCATACAGCTGTCAATGCCATAAACACAGTGCACTCGTGGGGAATATCCTCGCATCAACAGTGACGTCTGCGACAGAACTTCCGATCAAAGACGTTTGATGTGAGAGTTCAGCCTGGCACTCTTGAACAGCATGCTGCACGCTTCAACCCCGAATTTATCAGAGATCCCTCATTGGCCAAGGAGCATTGCAGAAGCTGAGGCAGTTGTGATGGATCAAGTCGTACGAGCTACCAGGCCTCCGGCAAAACTGCGAGTGGCTTTGCAGGCTCCAGGCCAAACTTCTACGGCTGGGCAAACCTGTCCAACACCGGGCATCACAGGCCCTTTCGGCCCCCAATCACTGAAGCCCTGCTGAGCTTCGGTCCATTGTGCTGCCATGCCTGTTGAGCCAGGATGACAAGCCCAAACTGCACAATTCAGATGCGACACCAAGCCTGCAAGAAGATGGTTCACTTCTTGTGGCGTCTTCTGGGTTTGGCCTGGCAGGTTGGCATCGACTTTCGCGGAAGCGGTTTACGTGATGATGAGTTTATCATGCAGCTTATCTATCTAGGCTACCAACGCGTTCCTTGCGCAAATGTGGGAGCTGGGGCCAGAGACGCGCCGGCAATTATGTTACGACGTTGACCCGGGCCTTCACACAGGTCTGAACGCACTCTGAATCTGAACACCGGAGCCTCCAAGGAAACTACAGACACGAAGCAAGCGGCCACTTGAGCACTCAGGCATGATGCCCGAAGGAACTTGTTTCCCTGTGATGCATTGTTGCACTGTCAGAATCGGCTTTGTCCGTGGCTTGACATCATCTTGCTAAAGGGCCGCCTTTCACTGCAGGAAACATGCTGGCAATGCCCATATTCACAGTGGCACGGTACCTGATCACAAAAGTATGTCACGATGAAGGCGTCAGCTTCTGCAAGGACATGGAATATCTCGCTACAGATGCTCGAATGTTGCGATTATCATGAGCAGCATGCCGTTAGAACCACTAATCTAGAACTACAAAGCACTTGACAATGAAATTGAACTTCACCCGCAAATGCCTGTGCTGTGGGTGCATGCGCGGTTTCACCTCGGTGCGCAACAAGCAGAGGGATGTCAGCAGCGCAGGTGGGATGGCAGCTTCAACTCCGTGTGGCCGAGTCGCTGCCCCCACACCAGTCCGCCCCGGCCTTGGCTGATTGTCTGCGGCGATGCTAACACAGCAGATTTGCAAACCTAAGGCGTGTGCACTGTGGCACCATAACACCATTCCTTGCCGTAAACCTTGAAACGAGCTGGCGCAGCACTTTGTGTCAACAACACTTTCATCGAACAAACTGCCCAAAAACGTCTCGACTGCTGCGCCTCCACACCTGCGTGAAAGACTCCTGCCCAGGGTTTCGGTCTCAAAGCTTCCACGGACAGGTGTGCCTCGAGGCTAAACAACAGCACCCACTAGTGACAAGAAAAACTTCCCGCAACCTACAGGCATCGCACGAGGCTTTAACCGATGTGCGCACTTTGCCCGAAATCGACACACTTTAGCAGCCTCCGGCTAGGACATTGTCATCCACAGTGAGGATGCGATTCACCCTCTGGATGACATCACCTTGCATGTGCTTCGAACTTTTTCTCTTTAGTTGCTACAACTCCATTCACTGCCGTTCGTTTCAACGTAAGACAACACCTGGTCACTCCCGGCATTGGAACTGATATCACATGAATGGCTTGATAGGCCCCCTGCTGTCACTGACATCGTACCTTTCATCGCAAGATATGCGGGTAGCAACGGCACTGTAACAAACGTCATTCTGTACAGAGCAAGTGGGTACACGTTCAGGAGAACCGTGTTCTCTCGCATTTCTTCCTCGACTTGCATTCCGCCTGAAGCACGCAAGGAAAGCAGGCACCTCTGTCTTCAAGGTGCAGCACCAGCAATCGAATGAATCGGGCGGTTTTGTGAATCTTTCCAGTGGGAAACAAGAACAGCCCGCGCAGCCTACGCTCTCGATCAGGCCACTGAGGCCGCGAGAGGCCATCACCAACTTCGGCGCATCTGAGCATGCGTGCTATGTGGGGCTATGTCTGCTGCCGAGTCCACCAACCAGCCCGACCTGGATCTGCTTGCGGCTGCGCTGCACTCGGACCGGAGCCGCCTGCAAACAGATGTGAGATCTTCACCAGTTTGTGGATTGAGAGATACATGGGCGATCATCAAAATGAGCCTGGGTTCGTGGAAGCAGCTCTGCTTGCTCCTGCTGTGTCAAGGGCAACATCACCATAGAAGTGAACCCGTCGAAACTCGCACGTGAAGACCATCTGCTCAGCTGGCTATGTAACAAAGCAGCAATTCGCTGCCTACGGTGACGTCGATGTCGTCGTCTAAAGGCACGTCTTCCACCTCCAGCATAGCTGCAAGACTTGGCACAGCACTGGCAACGGGTAGTGTCCATATCTTCAATTTCGTATGAGACCCGACAGGGCCAGATTAAAAAGCGGACAAATCATCGAGAGAGCACTCGACGACTGCAGATCAACCCGTCAACAGGTGAAATCGAAGCCCATTAGAGTAGATCTGCATGCCACAACAGCCATCCCAAGCCGTTCTTTCCTGGGGCTCACAGGCAGGCGCACAGCAGGGTTTCAAGGCACATGGAACCAGTGTGGGTGGCATCACGTTCCCGCAGAGGTTGACAGTAGTCAGGGTCTTTCGTGTGTTCGTGCTGCTGTAGCAGCTTAGCGGCATACTGAAACAATCTATCCCATAGGCTGAGTCCAGGCATCCTGATACAAAAGAAGACCAATGCCGAATGATTTGCGAGACTCGTGCGCCTCCTCGGGTTGCTTCACCGCCGACCCCAAGGGCCTCTGAGAGCTTTCAGAACCGAGCACCACGAGGGTTGAGAGCTCAGGGCCACGCTCAAGCATGGCAAAAGCCGCAGGCACTAAGGCACTTTGAAAAAGCCCCAACGTCTCTGAGCGCATCCCATTCGTCTTTACACTCTTGGGGCACACCACGCTGTTTACACCAAGCTGTGTTCAGTCAGAACGCCAAAGTGCTTTGTGTGCCTTGCAGGACCGATCTGCTGTGTGGCACGTGGGTTCCATGATATTCACCTGGAGGTTCCTTGATCCAGCGGAGGCAAGCGCAAAGGACGAAGTCAATGACCGCCTTATATATCAGCATACCAAGAGTGCCGGAGCTGCTCGCCCAAACAGCACTTGAAGGACATCTAAAGCAGCCAAGCAGAGAAACACTCGACAGCCTTCAGCTTGTCTTCAGACTCGTCAACCTCGAGCATGAGGCTCATGCCTAAGCATGGAGCGGGTTCATGTTCCAAGCACACAACAACACCCAGGTAAGCAAAAACGAAGCTTCCGGCAGCACTCAAGTGTGAGATTGATAAAGTCTGGTGCAGACTTGCTGAGGAATTTTGACCTGCAATTGCGCGAGAGGCCCTAACACTGGAAAGACACCAAGCAAGATTCACACGACAACCCAGCCTCTTCTCCACGAAGCTGACGAGCCACTCTATCGCAAGGCCACGCAGGCCAGAATCGATCTGCGCAGACCGTGAGTGCGTGCGTGTGTGCATGCTGGAGCAAGTGTGGAGAATGTGAAACCAGAGCTGAACGCCTAAAGACTTTCGTGTATGCAACTCGAAGTCATCGGACATTCAACCCCCAGGGGCTGAAATAAAGGAGCGTTGCGGCGTCGGCGTTGCGTCTTTAACATGGTCAATTCAATCACGCGTGAGTGCTGCGGCTTCGAATTGATAAAACAATTCGTTTTAAAAACCCATGTAACAAATTAGAGAAGTTATGGTTGTTTAATGCGGTATACAAACTTAAGTTTGAGAAATTAACTGTCTATATGCAATGAAGAAGCGAATAACAAGATGAACCTGACGGCCGGCTGGCTGGCTGGCTGGGTGGGTGGGATGGTGAACTGGCATGGTGACACTGCACTGAAAATGGCCCCTCACCACGGCCCCGGGCCGGAACCCTGTAAGGCACCTGGACGGTCCACATGACAGCTGGACAGCCCCTGACTGTCCTTGACACTTGTGGCGATGTGCAGGACATGTCAAGATGGGTGCAACAGTGTCTGCCTGTCCGTCCGCCTCTGTGTGAGTACCTCCCTCTGCCAGTCCGCCCGTCCGTCTACTATGTCACAACCAGGACCGGCATCATCAGCAGCATCATCATCTCCTTCACCAACACGACCAACAGCCAACAACATCAGCAGCGGCACCAGCGCCGTCACCAGCAACCTGGCCACCGCACATCACCGCCACCACCGCCATTACCTTCCACTACCAGTCACTACCACCATTACCAGCATCAGCATCGACCAAACCAGCACTATTCCATCATCATCATCAGCCATCATCACCCTCAACATGAGCGTAATGACGGGAACAGTATTTGCAACACGGCAGAATAACAAGACATCACACGTAGCATGCATCAATGGCTAGCACTACTTACCTTCAAGCGCAGTGGCCTCGCGAGTGCGTGCAACAGTCGCCATGAACTTCGCCGGCTCCATTGTCTGCTGTAGCTGTGCCTCGCAGAGGCGTTCTAGAAGCCATCTTTCTCTGCCAAGTCATCTGCAGTTGCATACAATCTGCCTTGAAGAAGTCGGGCTCAACGGTGGCCACATCCGTGAAGGCCTGCTGGACGGATGATCATGCCATAAAAGCATGCAAAGCATGGTGTTCGAAACTGCCGAGGAACCGCTCCGACTTGACAAGTCCCATCCACAACGAGCAGTTTTCTTCGCACACCACAGCCATGACTGCAGGAATGAAACAGCAACCGGGAACCATGCGGCAACGATGCGTCGATTCGTGCTCTTTCCATTCCCCGGCTCAGTCCTGGATGCACTCTTGCAGCAGGTTCTCGTCTTTTGCTTGCGCGAGGGCCGTGAGCACCTGGAGCTCTATATTGCGACATTCCCCGCAGCCATGCAACGAGCGACCGCTTGTGGTGCCGAGCTGTTTCTACGCAAGCCCAAATAAAACCAAAGAAGCAATCCTCGAATCGCGAAGGCCAAAGGAAAAGCAAGGTCAGGGACAAGTCATGCCGTTGCACATGCAGGCAGCGCGTCAAAGACAGCTGATTTTGCTGGAGCTAACAATGCATCGCATGTGGCCGACTGCAAATCTGCAAGAGGCCGGGCATGCACACAGCGAATTAGTTGGGTCTCTGCACAGCGGAGGCTCACAATGAAAATTCAAAGTGAAAACTGGGAGTGGCGATCACTCGAAAAGCTGTCCAGGCTGGCCACATGCTGATGTTCAACATGCCGATCCCGCTGATGGCCGCTGTTTTGTGAACAAGCTGCGGCACAAGCATACAAGCATCATACTGGCAGCTTCTGATCCAAAGGGACCAGGCGCTTTGAAAGCGGTTGCATTAACTGCTGTGAATTTCACAGCACCTACTGCTCAGAACTAACTATGCACCACGCACCATGTCTTCCATTCGGTCATCCTCCTGACTGTAGAAGGACCTGGCGGCAAGGAACTGCTTGGAGCGGTTTTCAATAAACTGTTCCAAATGATGACCACCTTATGCGCATCACCTGAGTACATATAGATGGATGGACGGATAGGTTGCATTAGATTGGCATTCATAAACCTCGATCTGATTAAGCTAGACTGCATAGCTTGGTCGGTGGGTAGCTGGGTAGGTACATTGGTAAACAGGTAAATTAGGTTGCAGGTAGATAGGTAGGCAGATAGAAAGATGCATAGATAGATATATCGGCAGGGCGAGATAGCTAGATATCCAGGCTGGCTTATACAACTAGATAGGTTAGACTGGAGTAGCGTAGATTAGAGGCTTCGTTAGATATGGTTCGGTTCAGTTTTCGTTTAGTGTGCGTTAGGTTTCGTTAGGTCGGTTAGGCTAGATTAGTTTAGGTTAGGATAGATCAGGTTAGGATAGACTAGGTTAGATTGGATAGGTTAGGTTAAGTTAGGTTAGACTGATTGAAAGGAAGATAGATGGACAGACAGACGGATAGACGCGTGCATAGAAGTACAAGTAGAAAAATATGTGGTTGTATGCGCGGGTGACCCTATGTGTACGCTTCGGTGGCGTCCTTGCACATCACGGCAGAATGCTTCTGACGGCTATGGCGAAGGCGGCAAAATTAGACAAGATGTAGAGCTGGAGACTATAATTCCGGGTGTGTCCTGTGGCACTGCGTCTTGTCTCAAGACTGAAGGCCATAAAACCAAATTTCTGCAGATTGGCCTTGAAGCTTATGGGCGGGACCCTCAGCATGTAACCATCCAAGTTTGTGCTCGCGGCGTCAACCGTGACCGCG